>OX456523.1:241263937-241488937 GCA_949748255.1 Eustalomyia histrio
GAATTGCAACCAATCTTCGTGAGCTCATTCGGTATGTATTGTTTATCTATAAGTTTATGTTTTCATTTATATTATATTATAATATTAGTATTAATGCCAAATTCCGAGTTCTTTGACAGAAATGGCAACTTTAGCAGCTGGTCTGGTACAGACATTTGAAAAGTTAACATTTCATGGTACAACACATTCCCCTATCTGCGTACTATTGTCTATTCGATTGAAGTATTGCTATTGTTATTAAGTTGAGATTTTATCAATAAGCCAGGTTAATGCCATGTCAGTAGATTGAACATTTGTAGCGAAATACGAAGGTATTAAGCATAAAGGAATAACTAAATATAACAACTTTTTAAAATGATTTTATACCAAGTAATTCTTTATTTGTTTGTGTAATTTTGATGAAATACAACATTTAATCCCTTAGGTATAATTTGGTGGTATGGTTGTAAAAATCGTAGCAAATTTTGTGTTATTGTTTTCTTTTTTTTTAAATCCTGTATTTCTTGTTTGCTGACTGTTGCTTTATATATATGTTTTTTTTTTTTTTTTTGTATTTTTGCGTTTACTTCACAAAGCTTTCATTTATATAAATGTGAATTTTGAACTCCAAATTGATTTATATAATTTTTTATCTTTTATCCCATCATTGAATGCTGTATGATTAATATTGTTTGTGTAGCAGAATGGCTGTGGTTTTATTATAGGGCTTTATCTATTCTATATGTAGTTTCGATATGAAGTTTTCTGTCTTCTTTATATAAATAATACCAAAATTAAGAACCTGTATGAGCAGTGTAAAAAGAATTAATGTTGCTTCACACAGTTTTGTATTTTTTATTTTAAATTTTGAAGCCAATTGTAAAGTATAAATAAGACTTTTGTACTTGTAACCAACATTTTATATAAGAAATGGGTTCGCTAATTTGTTCTATTGTTATTTTTTTTTTTTTGTTATATCTTATTTCTTATCTTAACACTAAAAGTAAATTTATATATAATTATATATCGGCCATTCTCGATGAATCGGCCAAAGAACCTAATATTTTGATCTTAAGTTTTCTAAGTTGAAGTTTATTTTGCAAAAATTCCATGGAGCCACTTAAAGGCTGCGGCTTTTTTCTTCTTAAAATTTAAAAACTCTGGATTAATTTTCTTTAATATTCTCAACCCCTAAATTTGAGACTGAGTTGCTTAAATAATATGTTTTTTTCTCTTTCCGAAATTTGGTAATACTGTAGGCATACTCTTCTTGTGGATGGAATTTAGATAGGTCCGTTGATGTAAACTGTTATCAAGCCTTCAGATCGCAGGTATATAAATATTTAGATGAAATTTGTTAAGCCATATTTAAATTGGTTAGAATCCGTTCATATTCCGACTTATCTTTATTAAAAAGGGTTGTCCGCATTTTTAAAAAGTATACGTTCTTTAAGGGTTTATGTACAGTCAGGAGGAGGCTTAAAAAATTCAACATTTCAAAAATTTTTCTTATAAAGACTTTTCAAATTATTAAACTAAAAATTTTTTCATATATTACGGTAACTTTTATCAGTTTTAATTTGTAAAAATAATCATTTTAAAAGCCACGATAGCTGATGCTTTGGGGTACATTTATAAAAAGACGTCTCAAAATCAAAAAAAAAAAAAAAAAATAAAATAATCCAAATTAAAACGTTACTATGATGTAATTAATGTAAGAAATGAAGAAATAAGCAAAATAATAATTTTTGGCAAAATGGGTGATTTTAGAAAGAAAAAAAATTGATTTTTGACAAAAAAATTTTGACCTTAAATTCTTTATAAAATGAAAAATATTTATCAGTGAGAAAAAGCTTACTAAAAAGAGCGGTTGGAAAAAAACTGAAGCTTATATATGGACATATATGGAATGGACAGATTTATATACGGACGCCTTTAAGAGGAAATTAACCATTTAGTTTGGTGATAAAACTTGGAGTCAGGAAGATTTATGGTTTCAGAAAACAGGTATTTAAAAAAAATTATGTTTTGGTCATAACTTTTTTGTATCTGAACCGACATTTCCGAGTTTTTTCAGCAAATATGTTATACTAAAGATTTTCGATCTTTTGCTATATAAGACGTATCATAGGTCATATTACAGCTCTAAAATAATATATGAGAAATAAAATAATATATGAGAAATAAAATAATATGTAAGGTATATGAGAAATAAAATGGTTTAAAAATTTTTTTATAAATTCTTTAAATCGGAGCAAAAAATATAAATAAACCGTTTGTAATTTGTTTGTATTAGAGGGTTTCTATACAAATTTTGATGTTATTAGCCTATTTATGGATTATTTAATTATTAATATAAAATTTTATTTAAATTAATTATTAAATGTTATTTAAATTAATTATTAAATGTAAATAAACAAAAAAAAAATTGTAAATAAAAAAAAGTTGAATTGAATTGTGTAGGAATCGAACCCGCGCCTTAGAGAAAAAAAAGTATTTGTGACATAGCATTTAGAAAACTGAGCTATTAAGGTCATGTGGAATCATCGTTAATAGAATTAAATAAACAGTTTTCGTTCAATAGGGATTTGGCTGATTTCTAATAGTAAACAGAAATGGATCACATGTTACAGAAATATATAACAATCAAGTCCTCATCATGTCTGGTGTCTTCGGAAAACCCATTTCAACACACAGACGGACAGACGGACATCGTTAAATCAACTTCGCTATTTATAAGGACCCAGAATATATATACTTTATAGGGTCTTAGATCAATATTGTAGAAATTACAAACGGACAAACTTATATATACCTTTACACCTGTGGTGAAGGGTATAAAAATATACACAGAGAAAACAGATTCATTGTGACAACCAAATTTTTTGCTAGCCGCATGGTTTGGTTGGTGCCGGTTAGTACAACAGAAATTCGGTTAGTACAACCAAAATTCAGTTAATACAACAGAATTGTATTTGGAAAATATTTGGTTGGGACAACTAAATAATTTGGTTGCTGCAATCAAAATTTTCAGTTGGCAAGAAATTCGGTTGTCACGTCGAATCTGTTTTCTCTGGTCAATATTGACATTATGTAGCATAGGCTGTGTAAAAACAAAGTGATCACAAAAGTATTTCTTTTTTTTCAATTTTAGCACCTTCTCTTCAAATTTTAGAACAATTTTTGTCAACTGGATCACTATTTTAGAAGATTCTTAATTATTCAAAATATTTGGCCCAAAATTGGGGATTTCTATTTCAGTTCCGGGGTTTATTTGTCTGGGGAGGATTTGAGATTTCACGAAACATTTTGGATTTTGAAACCTCTTTATTAATATTTGTGGGGATTTAAATTTTTTATATTTTTTTATTTAACAGAAAAATTGTAAATTTAACAAATTTCACTTAAACACATCATTTTGAGTGAAAAGATGATTAAAACAAATTAAATTTTGAAAGTTTATCAACATACCTGAATTATTAAAAAAATGTTACAAAAAGTTTAAAAGTTTACATAAATTTAGTCCACAAGACGCAGATAAAAAAAATTTTATGGGTTCAAAAATGGAGACTTTTTATATTGTTGATAAGCTATTTAATAATAAATTATAATTTATATAATGAAGTAGCGAAATATTAAAAAATAAATAATAGTTTTTGTAAAAAACGAACCTTAAGCTCAAAAAATAAATTAAATATTAAATGGAAAAAGTTTTAGTAAAAGATAAAAACTATTTAAATTTATTTACTTTGCCTCATATCTAAACATTTATAATGGATTTTCCTCTAACAATTGCTTTTCACAGACATTTTGTTAAATAATTTTGAAACCTCAAAAAGATATGTATAAATAAAATTATTTTAAACTCTTAACTCTGTATAAAATCTACTATTACGAATTCTATTATGAGCAGCGAAGAACAAATTACTGTTTGATATTTATGCTATTTTTACTCATTTTTTGATTTTCCATTTTTGTGCTTAAAAAAAAAAGATTTTTCTTAAAGTTTTTGTGCTTTAAAATTGTATTGTTTCGATTTTTTGCCTTAAAATATTTTCTTTCTCATACAAACTATTTTTTGTCTAAATTTTATATTATATTTGTTTGAAAGTGTTATTTCTTATTTTTCTACTTTTACCTTTGTTGCTCCTTTGATTTAATACAATATTTTTTGCCTTTTTTCATTTTCTCTTGCTTAAATCATAATTTCGAAACGTTGCAAAATTAGTTTTTTTATTTTTTTTTTAATTAGAATAAAAAATTGTGCCAAAGTTGGGGATTTAACAATTTTTTTAGGGGGTTTTTGGCAATTTTTTTACCGCAATGGGGATATGAACTAAGGCAACACTGCGTATGAGTTATAATTCTAACAACGAATTGTATAACGTATACTAAGCCTAAGTGACAAAAATTTACGTTTTTTTTTTAAATAATTTACGGCAATTAATGATAATCTAATCTTAATTCTATGTGATAACCAAACCAATTCCTCTAACTACTTACGTGCATAATAAAAATATAAACTACAATGGCAGTAATTCTTAAAAGCGTTTGTGCGATGGTGGTGTTCCACTTGATGGATTTTGATTTATCACCATTACACTCATTTTTTAAACGCATACATCTGCAATACAGCTGTGTATAAGTAACACTATTAAATGTTTGAATGCTATTTCGAAATTTATTCAGAACAAATGCACTCACTCATTTATACCTTCATTCTCTCACTTATTTGAGTTACTAATTTTAATGGTTTCCATTCTCCTTGGATTGTTCATCAAATAAAAATCCATTTTTTAACATCTCCCTTTTATGTTATTGGTTTAAGTGTAATGTTCATATACTATATTTAATTCAATGTAATAAAATTCTATTGTTTTATTGCCACTGATTGCAAGTAGTAGTTTGTATATTTTGGTAAACTGTGCACAAACCTAGACACACTCTAAGTTATTTGAAATTAAAATAAAAATATAAAAAACAAAAGTAAAAATCCCTTAAAGCTTTACATAAGTATTTTTATAAAATTACAAGCCATTACTCACTTGAACCGCTTTTGCTCGTTTACTACACCCAGCACTACCAACACTCAAGCCTGTGGTAAAACAGCACTTATAGTTACTATTCCTAAATGTCGGATGTTATGCAGTCAAACGGAATAGAAAAACGAAATATATTCAAAATAATAAGAAGGGGAGGGGAGATAAATGCAAGCACAAGAGGAAAGTGTGAATTTGGTACAATGAATGGCCTCTAGTAATGGAGCAGCGGAAAAAAATGTACAATGAATAAACTACAACTATGATGGTGGAATAAAACAAAATGACAAAACGGAAATTAACCCTCGGTAGTTTATTCATGCATACGTTTGTTGCATTGTGGTTATTACTGAGAGCTAGAAATTGTTAAATGTGTATGTGTGTGTGTATTCTGTGTGTGCGTGTGTCTGTGTACTTGATTGCAGTCATGGATGAGGTGTAAAATAAAAGAATAAATATCAGTAGAACATGCAAAATCCTTATGTACATTTTCAATTGAATTCTTTTAAATTTTCGTATTAAGTGTTATGGTTTAACGTAACCGGGTTATATTTAAATCATAAAAATATTTTAATTTTATGTGCTATAGGCGCACATTGCCTGTCAAAGAAGGTTTCTCTGGGGTTTCTGATGTAGGGTGTAAAAAAGGACCCATAAAAGCATTAAAAAGTTCTTTATTTTTAGATTTTCCCATGGATTTTATGAAATAAAAAAAAAACGGTATTTAGAATTTTGTGCGAAAATTTCATATTTTAAATTTTGAACAATTTGAAATAAAAATTAAATTAAAACAATCACTTGTTTAAGACCCCAAAACCTTCATATTGATACTTCCCAACAAACAATACGTACAGTTTACGTACCGGTTTCGGTCCGTCATAAACGGAATCCAACTCCGTTTACGTACCATTTTCTTTATTCGTAAACGGATCAGAAAACGGATTTTAAGGAACATCGAAACTGATGCGAATCCGTTTAAAATGCGTCAATGACGGACCGTTTACGGACCGGATATATTGGATGAAAAACGGAGTTGTCCGTTTAAAGTCCGTCAATGACGGACCGTTTACGGACCGGATATATCGGATAAAAATGAAGTTGTCCGTTAATAGTCCGTCAGTGACGGATCGTTTACGGATCCGTATTCATACCGTTTTTGTTTTCAACAAAAAACGGATTTGGGTAAAGGCATATTATTTTAATTGTTAGTAGAAAATTTTTGTTTTTTTTTTTCTTTAAATTTATTAACAAATATATTTAAATTTAAATAACAAAACTAAATCCAACGAATACAAAACAAAATTACAAACAAATACGATATTTATCTCCAGCACAATTATTATCCATCAATCACTGCTATTGCGGCCCATTAAAAATCATGAAAAAAATAAAATAAAAATTTAAATTCGATTTAAATGGTAGTAGTTACGATATGATGAAGCAGACAATGCAAATTTGCAATTTTTTTCACAAAATTATTTTAAGCTGTCGGGCAATATTTTTATTTGCAAATCAACATAATTTTGCACACATCATCGTAAAACTTGTTTTCAATTTCATAAATATTTACCTGAGGGATATTTAAGTATTAGTTTTTTATTACTAAGCGAATCCAAAAGCAAAATGAAAAACTGAAATGAAACTAATGAAAAACAATGGTCCATATTTGACGGTATAGAAACGGATACACCAAAACGGAGTAAAAACGTATTGTTTTCGAAAATTCAATTATACGGTCCGTTAATGTTCCGTTTACGTACAAGCTTTGACGGATACGTATTTTCGGACCGTAAACGTACAGTAAAAGCCAGATTCATGAATCCGTACGTATCGGAGAGACCGTAAAAATGTTTCTTGGGTTAGTATGTGTAGCAATTGTGGATCTTTTAATATTTGTTGCTCTATATAATTGCCGAATTTCCTTGAAATCAAAATCTATCAGCTGCAACACTTTCTTGTTACACAGAGAAAACATATTCATTGTAATAACCGAATTTATTATCATACGAACGATTTGGTTGGAGCCACCGATACCAAATATTACAATTGCAGCCGGAAAACATTTGGTAAGGACAACTAAAGAACTCGGTTGCTGCAAGCAATATATTCAGTTGTCAAGAAATTCTATTATTAATTGAAATTTTTAACATTTTGATACAATTTTGTGTATTCCCATGTAAAAATCTAAATATATATGAAATATAATTACATATGTGGAGGCTTCTCGAATACAACCTTAAACACAATTTTTATAATTATGAATTTTCAGTTAATTTTTGGAATTAATTTTTTTAACAATATTAAATATATTTTATAAAAATTAAATAAAATCTTTTATCTAAAATAAATAAAAATGGGAGACTATTACTGCTCCCATACATACATTGGTTGGTATATGAACATTCTTGATAATAAGCGTATATGGCCGTACATGTTCAGATATTATCATATATGAGTACTCATGTATAAGGCAATTTTCCCCTGAAATATTGTATTCGAAGATATATCAAAATATATGAGATTATGTTTGGTCATGAACTATGATAAAATCTAGACACATCCGGCAACCCGTATATAATTTATATACACTTTTGATTTTGGTGCCTTTGAAAATCATTCAAATGGCTGCGATCTTGTACTAGATCTTATATTAGATTTGAACCCATGATTCTATATAACCAGATTTGCATATATTTGACAGATCTGGCACTAGATCTGACTGGATCTGTACATAAAGTTTATCACATAAATGATACCTAATCACATATTAACAGATCTAATTAGATTCAATCATATCTAATTACTTTTAGGCAGATCTGATCAAATATTATCTTTTTTACACTGGTAGACAGTCGGGCCTTTGTCACTCAAGTGAAAACGAGTTGCTCTTACCAAGTCAATTGAGAGCCCTCCTACACGACAAATCGGTATGACAGCATGACTGTCAGAAAGGATGTAGAATGTAGGCAGTGGCAGAAAAAGTCAAAACTTGCGGCAGTGGTGGCTTAATCGGTTTGAAATGACAAATTTTTTTCAGAACGACAGCTCTTGTACTAACTAATTTATTTAGGATTTATGCCCCATTTTACAAAACGCAACGTCTGACTTCACATCATTTTTTAAAAAAGTCGATTTTGAAACAGCTGTTAGTTACGTTATTTGAAAACTTATACATACATTTTAGAACTTCATAAATCACCACGCTGAAAAATTCATCACTTGAGATGTCAAAGTCGTTTTTGTTGGTTTGAAATTTATTTTTTTTTCCAAACTATTTAAAAACACACTACTTGTAATAAATTTACAATAAATTATATTTTTATTAAGCAGTTTTTTTATTTTTTTTTTCTTGAGTCGATATGTCTTGAAATTAGTAAAAATGCCTCTGAAAAAAATCTTAAAAATGAAAAAAAAAAAAAAAATTCCAAAATTCCTGCATGCATTTTGATTCAGGGTATAGGTTTCAGGTGGCCTAAATATTTACATAAGAAAAAAATGATTTTCAATCAGCTGTGTTACCACTAGCAAAAAAGTAGGGATACGTGTAACAAATTAAACATTAATTCCTTCCATATATAAATACATAAATGCCGGTAAATTATTAAATATAGAGCAGAATCATTTTACAAATTGTTTTTATCTTCTCCAAAATTAATTTATTTGCATTTAAGTTGTGTAGTATAACACTCTCTGGGGATTTTTCAAAAAATAAATAAATTACCCCTTCTCTAATAGAATAAAAAAATGTTTTACTATTATTTTAATTTGACAACTATGTTAAGTGATACGTAAAAGTCCAACGCAATGACGTAGTGATATATAAAATTTGATTTGTTTACACTGGCGTTAGCGTTAGAAAATTAGGTGTGGGTGAGGCGTTGAGTGCAGGGGATTAACAAAATTTGGGCATTAAGAAAAAATGTTTGAAATATTTTTTAAAAGTTCTGGTTTTTAGTTACTTTTATATGCCAAATGGCTCAAATCCAGCTAAAAATATATAAATTTTTGCTTGAAAGATGGACATGTATTTGCAGTCTGAAAGGCAGGTCCATATCTGAGCTTCCTGCTCAGGCTCTCAGAATTAATTGGCCACCTTGACAAAAACCTGTTCCAGAACCATCATTTCCGTACCATTTGAGATAGGGTCGTCCATTAGGATCTCATCGATCTTTATGTGTCCCCTTAAGCCACCAGCTCTTACTTCTACCAAATTCCTGTAGTCTAAGTCAGATACCATTATAGAAATATGGAACAGTGGAATCACCAATACATTTTCTCTATAAAAATAGAGTGAATTTTTAAAGTGTTATCTGAAGAAGCAAATTATTTTCTACAATTATACTCAATACTTAAAGGGTTACATTTTAGTCTGAAATCATATACACAAATACGTATAAGAGAAAGTTTTTAGTAAAAATTAAGGTGAAACGCTCTGAAACATACCTTTATATAGAAAACTAAATTATCTAGAGAAAAGCGTATGAGTTTTTGGGTATATTAATTTTTGACAAAACAGCGAAGTGTTAAAGTCAAAATATCTACTTTCTTACTCTTAAAGAAACAGCTCTAAGTCAAAAAGTATTTGACCTATCAAAAGCTCCTACGCGCATCCATAGATAATTTAGTTTTCCATATGCATTATAAATTTCAGAGAAATCCACCAAAAATTTATTAAGTAATGCTGCGTACCGTGGACCTCTATACTAAATATACTATCATTTTGTAAAACTTTGTGTAAAACAAATATTTTTTTGTACTCCTTTATAAATCTTGTGAAAATCAATCTTTGTTAACACATCTCCGTAAATACAAAAATAAAAAAAGGAAGTGTTTTTATATATAGGCTTTTTACATAGGTGTTACCCCTTAAGTAGTATAAAAGGGTGCTTGAGGTCAATGATTTTTGATGCATTGCGACAAAAACATTGATATATAACCCTTTAAGATCCGACTGTAAATACAGAAGATATGACAAAAAAATAAAAATGCCCTACATTCGGCAACATAAAAAAATTAAAAAAAAAATAAAATAATAGTTCCGCTGGAATTATTGGAATTCTTTTCTAGCAAAATTTTATTGCTTTTTTGCGAGCTTTCATTTTAAAATATTAGGGTAGTACATTAAGGTGGTAGCAACTGAGATCTGGTGGGTTAATACTAGAACGGGTTACTTGAGGTCAATGGTTCCTTCGAGAAAAACATCGGCCTCCGCGAGACAAAAAACATTGATATACAACACTTTAAGATCGGACGGTAAATGGCGAAGATATAACGAAAAATATAAAATGGCGACCCCTACGTTCGGCCAAAAAAAAAAAAAAAAAATATTTTCGAAATTTCTTGTTAAAATACTTTATATTAGAGGGTGTACGGTGAACTTTTTTTTTTTTGCCTATAAGGTGGTACGGTCTAATGTTCATATATATTTCGATTTTTACATGGGTATTCAAATATAGAAGCACACATATAAAATAAAAATATATATGTTACATCTGTGTGTGTTGTGTTTTGTTAAATTACATACAAATAAAAAAATTCAATTTGAAAAACAAACCACAAAAATCTTTTTTTTCTACTTTTTTCAGTTGAAAATTGATGGCTATTTTAAACTACTTTCGATTGCTTTTACAACTTTTGTCGATTATTAAACAATAAGTGAAAATAAACAACAAAATGGGCTGAATATAATGAAAAATCAGTAGTCCTCTTTTTGATTGTGTTTTCGATTAATTTAATATGTATTTTAAATTATTTTTACGAAATAATATTTTGAGTGTATAATTCACTTTAAAAAAATAATACAAAAAAAATGTTTGCAATTTTTACTCAAACCCGGGTTTAAACACTTAATAATGTAATCACTATTTACCATTCATACTCATGCAAATTTACAAAACAGTCAATTGAATACCGTGTTTGAGGCAGGAAATGTTTTCGCTGTAAATTTAGTTGTAGCTTGTATTTTATATACCTCCTTCTTTAACGACTCCTTCTCCTTCTCTTGCATTGACTGTGCCAGCATTAAGCAACTATGTTGTACAATATGACCTGCAATCTGGTGTTTTTTTTTTATATTTTCAATTCGGTTTGTAGTGTGTTTTTAATATTCTTTTGAATAAAACTAAAAGAAAAAAAAACAAACTGAAAAGTAAAGCGTTGAAGTACCTTTGGCGTTATTATTATACAATTTCATGGTAGGTGATTGTAATTTACATCAGTTGGAAAAGCGTGCCCTTTTTACTCATTCAAGTTTTATTATTATTATTATCATTATTTTATTTTTTCTGTTTTACTTTTACGTATATAGTTTTGTTTGTAAGGAATGTAAAAAGGAATTACAATAAAAATGATAACCAACATATGTATGTATGTTTAAAGATGTATAGTTGTATAAATTTGCATCATAGGGTGGTTTTTATTTTGATCACAATACATAGAATTTATTTTAAAAATAGCTATCATTGGCGTAAGGTTGAGAGAAATAAATATTCTATATCAAAAAAGTGCCAGACTACTGTATAATTTAAGTAAGTAAACAATCAGATATATGCAATCTACTTGTTCGTGATTCAACAAAAAAGTTTATTTTTATTGCAAGCATTTTGTATTGCAAATGTTTGTGTTTTGTATATACCTCTGTACTACATACATATATAAATATATTTACACAACAACATATGGAAGAAGTGTACTTTTCTCTCAACAGCTGTATTTACGGTGGCGTATGATTGTTATTTAATTTGCACCATTTCAATAACACGCATACGCCTAGGTGGCAAATATATTCTGAGGTTTAATGAAATTATATTAAATTAGGGAAATTACTAGAAAATCTATCGACGGCTTAATGTAAAAAGGCTTTTATTAAATTTTTTATATTTTTTTCGAGAAAGGGGGAAATAAATAGAAATATCAATATTTTTTTAAGAAATTTTTTATATTATTTTTGTCAGTATTAATTACAAAATGCATTCAAAGAAATTTTGTATTAACATTTTTTTAGATTTTACTATTGTAAGTGCATACAAATAGGTGTGTTGAAAGGGGTAAACTCTATTGGCACACCATTGTAGTCAATAGTATTTTGGGCTAAGCTGATCTTCTTTGAAGTGGATGACAGCTTGTAGAAAAGAGGATGATAAGTTAATTTATAATTTCTCAAGGCTGGAGAAATTATAAATCGATGTTGGCATTAGTGGCACCAACGGCTACAAATGTGGTAACGCATTTAGTTAATTGGCATTATTTTCGACTTTTTAATAAATTTCATAAAACTAATAAAAAAATATATAAATTTTGTATATTATTTGATCTATCTATTTTAATTATATATTTCTTGAGCCTGATAAAATTAGAAATATATAATTAAAACAGTAGATCAAATAATATACAAAATTTATATACAGGAACATAGGACACGATGTAATTTATAATCTAATATAATAAACAGCACTTAAATATGTTGTGAAGTAAAAAAAAATATTATTATGCCAAATTCCCAATTCGTTCCCAGAAATGGAAACATTAATAATTGAAATGGCAACCCTGTCAATTTTTGCTTCGAAAATCGAAGATGGTTGCCAAGGGATATTTCTATAAATAGATGGAAAAAGCTCATTTTTACGGGTAATAATTCACTAATGAAAGAATGCAATTTCACATAGTCATTTTCCTTAGAGTGTGTGATATAAATGCCTGTTCAAAACCATGAGTTATTTGTGTCGGGTGGTTCAGAAGGAGGCTGAAGATGACCTGGTCGTTCGGGTCGAAAGTGTGCACTCCCTCTAGCGCTGATCCTTACAATTTTTTTCCATTTAATAATATAAATAAGTGTTTAGTAACATTAAAAAAATTATGATCTTGAGCCTGATAAAAGTAAAAATATATGACTAATAAAAAATATTTTTAAAAAATTGTTGATTTTGTGTATAAAATGTATGCATTTTATACAGTAAGTTTTTTTCTTTCCTCCAAGAGAAATAAAAAAATATAGCTGTGTTTGAAAATCAAATATAACACAGTACTTCATTTTTCAAATTTCTATAAATAAATAAATTATTGAATGGCTGCCTGATTGGATGACTGCCTGATTTACTGACTAACTCACTAAAATCACTCAGCTGAAAATGCAAGATGGGATTATTGGAAATTCCTACGGGGTAGGGTAAAAAGGCCTAATGGCCTGTCCAAACAAATTTGGTTAGAAACCTAAAATTTAAAGTATATGTTTCTTGGAGTATCGGCCAAATCAATGATATTATTTAATAAATTACTATGGAGAGTGACAGAAAGAGCAAAAGTCTCCTCCTTGGCAGACAGCCTTTCGCTAGAAAACTTAAATTTTAAATTACGAGTATAACGGCTTGGAATGATAATGGCTCGGGAAACGCGTGGAAATGAACACTAGAGAAGTGGAACGAAATATAACGTAAGGTGGAATGAGTGGAATTGAGAAAGAATTAAAACTTAAAACAAGGGTAATTAATAATAGTAGACAAGGAGTACGAATTCAAACACTAGAGAGATGAACTAAATGGAATGGAGAACGAAAGCAGTAAAACATAGACAAAGGTAAAAAAATGGAATTAAATGCAAAAGTAGTGGAGTTAACACACTGAACAGGGGAACGCAATGAAACGAGTGGAATTGCAACACTACACATGGGTAACGAAATGTAATGAAACGGGGAGCTAGTGGAATTAAAACTCAAATCAGAGGAAAGAAATGGAATGAAACGGGAAACAAGTAAAATTGAAACTCTAAAACTAAATGGATGGGGAACAAGAGTTTTGAAACACTATATGTTGGCAACGAAATGGAATGATATGAAAAACAAAAGCATTAGACAGGGGAACGAAATAGAATGAAACGAGAATTTAGTGGAATTGAAACAATCGAATGGATCGGTGAACGAGTGCTTTGAAACATTAGACAAAGGTAAAGAAATGAAATTAAATAAGCAACTAGTGGAGTTAAAACACTAGACAGGGCAACGCAATGAAACGAGTGGAATTGCAACACTAGACATGGGTAATGAAATGTAATGAAACGGAGAACTAGTGGAATCCAAACTCTAAACAGGGAAACGAAATGAAATGAAACGGGAAACAAGTAAAATTGAAACTCTAGAGCTAAAGAAAATGGGAAACAAGTGAATTTATATACCAGATCTGTGGTAAGAGAAAACCATGAGAAAAATGGGATTTAAAAAAATTGCATGCTCAATGACCCACACTAAATTCATGGAGTTAGAATTTCGAAGTTTAGCAAATAGGCTGCTACTCTTTAGTATACATTCCCAAAGACAGGATTTTTAGCAGCAGCTAGAGGAATAGTCTGCCCTTCAACTATGGCTAGAAGTATGTAATTTAAAATATGTTTTCTCGGAGATATAAGCTAATACACTGATATTGTACTTTTCGGAATATCCAATAAGAAGGTGTAAAAATGAGGTTTAAACGAAAGAAAAACTTCCTCTTAGTCATTCAGCCCAACCACCGCAACCAGAAATTTCAAATATGTAAATCACTCCACCAATGCAGACATCTACTGAAACTCGATGTTTTGAAATATTTGTGAGAAAATTTATTCCCTGAAGAGTTACTTCTTAAAATTTTCAATTACATTAAAACATTGTAAGACAGGCGCAAAGTGTTCTTTAAATGGCCTGTACAGACCCTATCTACGGTGTAAGTATACATTTTGTAAATTAAACAATTTCATATAAATGAATAAATAGTTATTTTTTACGATTGTGGTAGGTAAATTCTAACATTTTAACGGATAAATCATTTGCTTTTTTTTTACTGATGTGTCAGTTGTTTAAACAACATTTAAAAATAAATAACAAATTAAAAGTATGTAGACGGGTTTTTAAATAAAATATCATTTAATTTAAATGGTATTTTTTGTTTTTTTAACATACAAACTATTTTAAGTTGATGTATATTTTAAAACATTATAATAATACATTTACATACGTACATATTCGTAGTCAATACTAAATTCATTGTTAACCATTTGACCATTGACCACAAATGTACCTAATGAGTTCTTATAAATTAGAAATTAAGCTTCTCCGATAGAAAACAAAATTTACTAAAGTCTCTGCTAATACAAATTTTTTATGTACAGTGCATTGGTTGGAAGCAAGAAAGTGTCTTAATTAAATTTTTGTAAAATTTCAAAAAATAAATAATTAATAACTAACACAATTTCTTTAACAAATCTTTAAAAATATATATTCAATTTGGATAAATTCATCTGATAATTAACAGAAATTTAGATTAAGGCTTTAGGTTTTGATTTAAATCATTACTTTGGTCCAAGATCATACATGATTGTAACAGAATGCATTAAGAGGACATTGTGAAAACAATAAGAGGCATTTTTATGGTATTTGGCAGAAGAAATATGGTTAAAAACGAAAATCGAAATTCTTCATATCACCAACAAATTTTATTCTGGTTTTGTATTTTAAAAGGCATGATTTATTCCTTAACCCAATTTTTTGATGCATTAGCTTTCGAGATTAAGTTAGCAATGGGAAAAAATTGGTTATTTTTCGAGTCGAACACACAGAATTATTTTCATTGCAAAACACCTTATCCTTAGATTTGTTAAAAATACGAAAAATCTAAATTTCAAAAAAAAAAAAATTGTTTGCACACCTTAAAAAAATACAGCTTATAATTAAAATCATCCTGCTCATGAATATACCCAGTATGCAAAATGACTCGGAATCGTATAGAAAAAGTATCATTGTCTATAAAATTAAGTCAAAATCGATTTCAATATAAATAATATGAATGTGAAAATAAAACGAAATGTATGTGTAAGCATGAATATGATATATTTGGGAAATTTTTAAAATTAATTTTAAT
Source organism: Eustalomyia histrio (assembly GCA_949748255.1). NCBI lineage: Eukaryota > Metazoa > Arthropoda > Insecta > Diptera > Anthomyiidae > Eustalomyia > Eustalomyia histrio. The sequence goes on from OX456523.1 coordinate 241,279,839, forward strand.
GCATATCAATGACTTAATGTAAAAACGCCCCAACTCGAGTTATATTTAACATTTTGTTATACACGTATTATAAAGAAAGAAAAAACTTTAAAAAAATATGAGAAACTTGAAATATAAAATAATTTTAAATGCAAATTTGTATTTTAGTATTTTATTCCCATCTAAAAATCGAAATATATATGAGCATACATGGTCATACATGGGCCTGTATATGATCATACATGGGCATACATGGTCATATACGTCCATACATTGTTCAATATTGTTCAATCCGAAATTTGAGGGTATATGGACGTATATGATCATATACGAGCATACATGAGCATGTATAATATTATATGCACATATATATCACCATATACCCTCAAATTTCGGATCCGAAGATATATGATCATATATGAGATCATGTATGGACGTATATGAACATGTATGCCCATGTATGACCATATACAAGCCCATGTATGATCATGTATGCTCATATATATTTCGATTTTTAGATGGGTTGTTACCATTATTAATCAAAATTTCTATTCTGAAAAACTTAATATCTACAGTTTTTAAGATTTTATTCAATTAAGGAATTTTTATGGAATTAGGGAATTTTTAAATATTTAAAAAGTGTAAGCACTGAGTCAAGATCGTTCCTAATGTTGACAGCTTAACTTTAGCCGACAAATTTGTTAGAACTATGGTTCAAATGTTAATGGCCAAAATTTTATTTTTTTTACATTTTTTTAATTACTTTAATATAGTAAATAATTTTTTTAATGCAAAAAAAAATCAATAATAAATTATTAAACATTAAATTTTTGGATGTCAAAATTATATAGACAAGTAAAAATTAGGACTTTACAAAACATCGAAACGAACAAAGTTTGGGAAAAAATTACATGTGCGAGAAATTAAAAAAATGGAAGCTTTAGTTAATATCGAAAAGAATTTTTTGTGAAGAAGAGTGATCGAAAAATAGCTGTGTCGTAACTTTGCAATCTGAGTATATAATAAATTTCTAGAACTCTATGTTTATTTCTTATAACAGACTACTTATAAAGCTTATTTAAAAATTTGGAGTTTGTAATCTTTTATACATGCAGGTGAGCTATTTATGTAGATACCTACCTACCTGTCTACATATTTGTTACTTACATTAATTAACATAAACATACATTATTTACCTATATATTCATCTTTCAACTTAATTTACCTCAAACAAAAATATGTATAAACGTGCTTGTTAAGAAGATATATATATTTTTTTTTTTTAGTTTTTCTTTCTTTCTCCCCCTAACAAATACCTTCGAACCATTGTACTTTCTTAAATGACATTGTAAACATATTTACCTTGTCACATTTTCATGCTACTTACAGTAATGCCTTAGGGGGGGACCGTGTCGTACTAGTTTCAAGACGGAACACCACGTTTTGATAAACAACACACAAACACGCAAAATATAGCAAACAAAAAGAAAAGAAATCTTAAAAAAATAAATATATATATAAATTTATTTTCTTTTTCTTTGCTTATCATAACGCATGGACCTTTTTTTTTAAAAGACATGGGATTTTGATTTTGTAATACGATGTGAAGTTTTAGGAGTATAAAAGAATATTCATAATGAATTTCATACAATGTATAACATGTTTTTTTATTCTTACAAGGCCATCAAGAACTTAAATTACACTAGCTTATAAATTTATATTTTTTTTTGCGGACTGGTTTTTTCTAATGTATTTTTATCAGCTGGGTTCAACAATAAAAATATTGATTTTTTAGGACATCTAGCGTTTACTTTTATTTCTTAATCGTGTTATTTTGAGTTTGTATTTTAACAAAGAAATCAAGGTATATGTTTATTAAACAAAAAATATGCATGAATAGATTCCAAATTATAACAAATTTTGTTAAACAAAATATATTAAATGAAATAAAAAAAAATAAAATTAAATAAATTTAAATACAATACAATAAAAAAAGTTACATAAAATTAATGAATTAAAGTAATACAAAATATAATAAAATTAAATAAAATAAAATAAAATGGAATAAAATAAAATAATATAAAATAGAATAAAAAAAAATAAAATACAATACAATAAAAAAAGTAAAATAAAATAAAATAAATTAAAGTAATAATATAAAAAAAAATTAAAATGGAATAAAATAAAAAAATCAATGAATCAATAATTAATTTATATAAAATAAAATTAAATAACATTTTATAAAATAAAATAAAATAAAATAAAATAAAATAAAATAAAATAAAATAAAATAAAATAAAATAAAATAAAATAAAATAAAATAAATGCTAGTTTTCCATAAATATAAAAGAAAATTGAAAAGTTATAAAAATCTGTACTAGATGAAATTATGCCACACATCGTACGAGTATAAATAATATGTTTTAGTATTAAATAAATAACACTCATACGACCTGTAATACATAATTTTGTATTTTGTATTTACCTACACATTTTGACTGTAACTTTGGAGTAAAAAATGTTGAAAGAAGTCAATTTTGACCATTTAAAAAAAAAACGAAAATATAAAAATACTATTTTTGATTAATTCAGATTAATTTTGTAAAAAATGTATAACAAGATTGTGCTGATGTTTGTAACTGCCAAGAATTATGCAGCATTCCGATCGACTCAGAACATATTTTTTAGTAGATTTATCGATCTATAAAATTTTATTGACACAAAAACAAACACTGTTGATAATGAGTTAAATCGGTTTAGGTTTTCAGCTAGTCGGGAAAAATGGAAACATTTCTGAACCAAGACCTCATATAAATCGGTTAATAAAAATATATTTGCTTAAATGTGTTTTTGTTTTTTAATTTAATAAATATTTATCTCTATTTTTTCTGCCGTAAATTTGCGCCCATATATTAGGGACCAGATCCCTTCCCAGAATTTGGTCTGAAATGCAACTAATTTGTATGGTGTAGGACCTCAGGGTCAGGCTTGAGCTAATATAATTTATTTTACTTGTTTTTTTAATATTTTTTTGATCATAAATCGGATTCGTTGTTATAAAAGAAATCTTATTTTTTTCTAAAGCGAATTTCACGTTTACCAGACAGTAATGAAAAATCCACTTGAGCATTTAGTGCAATAAATGGTTGTAAACTAGTGTTATAACGTGCCTTATAAACTTAAGTAAAAAAATGTTTTTTTTTTTGCAGAAGAATAAATACTATGAATTTTATAAATTTGATTGTTTGTTTGGCTTAGTAGTTGTGTTCGTTTTCTGTTATATTTTACTAGTTTTATTCAAAAATCCGTTTGCGTAAAAAAAATATAATTTGTGGGAAGTTCGAAGAATTTTTTCGAGCAAAAACTAGTATTATATTTTTAATGCAAAAAATAATTAAATTAAATGCATTTTTATGAGAATCGTTATTAAGTTAATTAAGTTATTCGCTTTAAAATTTGCACTCCCAGAAGATTTTCCCGACTTTTTTCTAAATTTGCTTTTTTATTATTTCTTTGTTTAGGTTTTTTTTTATATTTTGACAAATTCTTCAGTTTTTTTTTTCTTTTTTTCCAGTTTAAAAAAGTTTTCACGTCAGTTTAAATAAAAAACATACACACTTAAAAAAGTTTGTAAGTAAAAATAACTGAAAATATCATTTAAAATTAATGATATTTCATTTAAAAACCGGTCTATTAATTTTTATTTAAATTAAATGCCATTTGTTATTTGTTTTTAAATGTTGATTAATCAACTGACACATCCGTAAGAAACAAATGATATAATCAGTTAAAATAAATGTCAAAATTTTACCTACCAATCCTTAAAAAATAAATTTTTTTTCATTTATTTGAAATTGTTTCCGTTTTTGTATTTTTTGTTTTTTTTTAATATATTCGTAAAATACAAAATGTATGTATGCATATGAAGCTATAAACACATTTTGTGTGAATGTGTTTGTGTATGTATGTGTGTTAATGAAGTTCTTGTAATTTGTATTGCAAAATTTTGTATATATACAACCAATTTAAATAAAAAAACAAATTGAAATTTTTTGAATATTTTTTTTTTTTTAAAGACAGCAAACAAAATTTAAATTTGTAATAACTGTTACGGACACAAATAAACTACAAGTTTCCGTTTTGTCTGTAAATTTTTATTGAATTACAAACAAATGAAAAAAATAAATGAAACTGAAAAAAATGGTTAATGATAGTAAATTATTATATAGATATTTCTTTGAAAAATAAATGTATATTCCTTTATTTTTAAATGAAACGGAAAACTTTTTCATTAAACTTCAAACAGTTAACTACATAATATTCTTAGTGTACATTTATTTTTCTAAAAATAATAATTTTTAACTTTTTAATAATTTATTTAAAATAATTTAGTGGCATTTATTTTTTTACGGAATTGGTAGGTAAAATTTTAACATTTATTTTAAACTGATAAATCATTTGTTTTTTTTGTTTTATATGTTGTGTTACTTTTTTAAGCAACATTTAAAAACAAACGTTAAAACCCATTTGATTTAAGTTGCATGTAAGTAGACCGGTTTTAAAATGATTTATCATTTCTCTGTTCTTAATTATAACGTACAAACAATTTAAAGTATAATGAAAAACTATAAAAATGACCCGACCTAACATGTAAATGTAAAGTAAAATAATATAAAAAATGATTATACATATCAATGATTGTTTATGTAGTAAAGTTATTATTTTCCTTGGAAAATCTTAAGTAAAATTAATTATTGAAATTTATTTTTTGACTAGAAATAAATTTCCGATTTCTTCTTTTAGTATGATTGGCAGTGCTATTTTCATAAAAAACAAATTTATTAAGATTAAGAATAAAAAAAATTAAATCTCTTATTTTAATTAATTTAAAACAATTGATATACTCACAATATTATTTCGTTAAAAATAATCTAAAATACATATTAAATTAGTCGAAAATACAATCAAAAAGAGGAATGCTGATTTTTCATTATATTCAGCCCATTTTGTTGTTTATTTTCAATCATTGTTTAATAATCGACAGCAATCGAAAGTAGTTTAAAATAACCTTCAATTTTTAACTGACAAAAAGTAGAAAAAAACGATTTTTGTGGTTTGTTTTTCAAATGGAATTTTTTTTTATTTGTATGTAATTTAACAAAACACAACACACACAGACGTATATATTTTTTTATTTTCTTGTGTGCATCTATATTTTAATAATTTCTTGTAATTTTTAGTGAAATAATTTTGTATATAAACAAACTATTTTGGCAAAAAAAAAAACAATAAGGAATTATATGAATTTATATTTTTAAAAACAGAAAATATAAAATTTTACATTTAACAGTAAATATCAACTCCTACTGAATGTCTGTAAACTCTTATAGTTTGTTTTTTGAATGACTGATTCAAATAGTTAAAAAATATATTTCTATGAATTTCAATTGCTTCTTCGTTTAAAAAACACACTTTACGTATTACTTTTTAAATAAACTACATTCGGTGTTGGAAAATATATTGTGAGTGTAGGAACAAACCTCTAAAGTTGTCATATAATACAATTTGGACATTTTTGAGAGGTTTTTGAATTTAAAAAAAGGAATTAAATCGTTCAAATTTTAATATTGTTTTTAATTTTAGAAAGAATTTTAATCCTACAATTTTAGCTTTGCATCGCTAACGATTTTCCTTCCCAGTACAATATATATTTTCAAATCAATTGTTTCTGTTAAAAAGTTTTTTATATGCATTTATAATTCTTTCTTTAAATTGTATGCAATTATAATAGCATATTTTATTTAATATTTAATGTTAATGCAGTTGAAAAAAAAAATTATCTTAACAAACGCTTGCCTGCATAAACTAAAAGGAATTCAAGTCTTTTGTTGTTTTTGACACGCTCTGGCAATATTCTCTTTCTTTTGCTGTTTAATATTCGCATATATCAGAGAGATTTTTTTTTTTTGTATAATCAACAAACACTTTAATTGACAAATGCAATTAAAAAAAAATTTAAAATTTATCATATTTACAATCTAGTTAAATGACCCAATAAAAATTTTTTTTTTAACACTTGAAAATTTGTATTTTCTTTAAAGTTAATTTTACAATTATACAACGAAAATTTCTGGGTTTTTAGAAAAAAATTCGCAGATTTTTACAAAATACTACAAGTTTTTCTCATAACCTTGGTGGCACTGTGAAACAAATTAATCGCGTTAAACGAGTGCAGGCTGTATAAAAAACGTACTACCCAAACACCGTGAAGTATGATAAATATAAATTAAAATAAAATTTTAATGCAGATATTTTCTTAAGACTTAATGCCTAATAGCTTTCAAATTAATTAGTTTTTGTTTACAAAAGTAATTTGTGTAAAATGGCGGGCCAATCAAATAGCATAGACAGGAATACACATAAAAACCATTAAAATTTTCAAATATACATAAATATTACAAAATATTACGTGATATTTAAGTAGTTATAACTTACGCTTATATAACTTTTAACCTTTGAAACAACATTAAGAATATAATTAGCCAACAACAGCAACAATTAAACAATTGAAATATAAATTAAAATTTAAATATTTGCACACAAATCACTTAAAATTACTCATTTGTTCACGAACAAATAACGATGGGTAGTTATAATGAATTATATCCTGTAGATTGTACAATTAAAAAATTTTGAAAATATGATGAATTACTTAAGTACTGCCAAAACAAATTCATTACAAAATGTTTATTAAATGTTTAAGGTAATTTTAATATTATTGGGGAATTTATTTAAAAGAATTTTATTATTTGTACATTTATAGTTTTTTAAGAATCTTTAAAATTTCTTATATGAAAAATGTGTCAGCACTGAATGTTTTATTTTTTTTAACAAATATAATTTTACACTCCATGATGTAAATGTGGTTTTAGTGGATTTAAAATTAATATATTCCCTGATGCTGCTTAAAAATATCTGCCTTGTCTGAATTATTATCAGAAAAAAAAAACACTGAGAAAATAAATGCCACCTCTATCTATAACATTGCTGAAATTAATATAAATGTTTGCTTAAGATTTAATAAGGAAAATATTATTGTTATCATTTTGAATACTATTTTTAACACACAAAAAATCTCCAACAAAACTAAAATTAAAGAGTAATATCCTTAAGACAATTATTTGAATTATTATGGTATCTTTTTAATTGTATAGAAAATGAAGAACTGTCAGTAAGGTTAAAATTTCTAATTTAATATGTTATTAATTTACTTTCATTTTATAGAAGAGTTTTTATGCTATAACTTCAATATAATTAAAAATACACTCACAACATATTTTTCGTTACCGACTGTAGTTTATTTAAAAAGTAAAACGTAAAGTTTGTTTTTAAATATAGACTCAATTGAAACTCATAGAAATATATTTTTTAACTATTTGAATCAATCATTCAAAAAACAAACTATAAAAATTTACAGACATTCAGAAGGAGTTGAAATGTTCTGTTAAATGTAAAATTTTATGTTTTTTTTTTTTGTTTTTTTGCCAAAATAGTTTGTTTAAATACAAAATTAAAGGTTGTTTGAAAAGTTCCTGCGCTCACCAAGAGATGGCACTGCTAGCTCCAAACTTTTTTTCCCTCAAGTTGGTAAAACTGTCCTGAGAACACATGCAAAGTTGCAAGTCATTCTGTCAATTCTTTCTTTGTTTACAAGCCATTTGAAGTTGACGTGTCATTGATTTTTTTTAATATGGAAAAAATTTTATATCGTGCAGTCATTAGATTCTTTGTTTTGAAGGGTTTAAAAGCAAAGGAAATTTATGAACAATTCTTAGAAGTGTATAAGGAGTTCTCACCTTCAAAACGTACCGTTGAGTTTTTGGCTGGTGAATTTAAACGTGGTCATACCAGTCTTAAAGACGACCCACGCGAAGGACGACCAAAAACTGTAACCACAGCAAAAATCATTGAGCAGGTATATAATATGGTTAGTGAAGATCCAAGTTTGACTAAGCGTGAAATTGCTAATGCCATAGGCATCTCAGACGAACGAGTACTCCATATTTTACATGAACAATTACGTATGAAAAAACTGTTTGGAAAGTTAGTGCCACACACATTAACAATTCAACAAAAACTGGATAGAAAACAAATTTCTCAGCGTAATTTGGAGCGTTTTAAGCCGAATAAAACCGACTTTTTATAACTATGGATGAGACTTGGATCTACCACCATGATCCTAAATTCAAACAAGAACTTTTACAGTGGACTGAAGCTGGTTGTTCAGCTCCAAAGCAGGTGAAGTCACAACGATCAGCAAAGAAGGTTATGGCATCAGTTTTTTGGGATGCAAAGGGAATTTTGTTGATTGATTATCTTCAGAAAGGTAAAACAATCAACTCTGAATATTATTGCAGCCTTTTGGATCAGCTGGATGAAAAAGTTCGTGAGAAAAGACCTGGTTTAACAAAGAAAAAAATTATTTTTCACCAAGACAATGCAGCTGCTTACAAAAGTGTTTTGACGATGGCTAAATTCAAAGAATTAAAGTACGAATTGTTTGAACATCCACCGTATTCACCAGATTTGGCTCCCAGTGACTACTATCTCTTCAGAAATCTCAAACAATTCCTTCGTGGAAAGCATTTTTCGTCGAATGAAGAGGCCATAGCAGCCGTAGACGGTTATCTTGCAGAGCTTCCGGAAAACCATTATAAAGATGGGATAAAATTATTGGAAGATCTTTGGAACAAGTGTATTGAGCTTCTAGGAGATTATATTGAATAAAAAAATATATTTCGTAACAAAAACAGTATTCTTTCATTTCGAGCGCAGGAACTTTTCAACCAACCTGTATTTCAATAAAAATTACAAGAAATTATTTAAATGTACATCCACACAAAGCCAATAAAAATATATACATCTGTGTGTGTTGTATTTTATTTTGTAATTACATACAAATAAAAAAAAACTTTCAATTTGAAAAACAAACCACAAAAGTAGTTTTTTCTAACTTTTGTCAGTTAAAAATTGATTGTTATTTAAAACGACTTTTAATTGCTTTTACTGCTTTTGTCGATTATTAAACAATGAGTGAAAATAAACAACAAAATGGGTTAAATACTCGTATAATGAAAAATCAGTAGTCCTCTTTTTGACTGTATTTTCGATTAATTTAATATGTATTTTAAGTTGTTTTTAACGAAATAATATTATGAGTGTAATTATGTTACATAAATTCTCTATTTTTGTATTAATTTATACTTGCAAACAAAAAGTTCTTAATGGAGATATTGATACTTCTGAACCTCAATTTGAGTGTGTTTAAAATAATTGCTGCGTAACAAATATTTATAGTTTGACATTAGAGGAAATTTGGACAATATCCCAGCAAAAATAAATGGAAGTGATTCCTAAAGAATTAATTTTTCATTGATTCCAAATTATCGTTTAGTTCTGATTTTCCTCTTCTAAGGCAGTTCTTTTTCACAACTTCCAAAAATTTAATTTTTAATGAAATTTAACACTCTTCAAATCTATGAGATATTTTAAAAACAACTAAAGTTAAACATTAATCATAGATATTTCTATATAAATTTGACATTTATAATTAAGGTTTAAGTTTAAGTGATTTGGTTCAATCTTTGACTTACAATTTACCAAATTTAAAATTTTTAAATTCGTAGTTATTATTGCTACAAAAAGTAAAAAAATTATTGTAGTCAACTTCCCTTTAAGAAACTAACTGGATATTGTAAAATGAGGCTAAGGCCTGATTACTGATGTCCTGTTAAAATCTAAATTACAAATTCAAAATTTATTTGGGAACATCAAAAGATCTCATTTTCACTAAACCATAAGAAGTGATTTAGATGCAATGAAAAGGATCATAAAAGAAAACCTTCACCCTATGACACCCCTATGTAAAAATCATTGGTTCCGATCTAAATTTTCACAACACTGGAATCAAAATCACTGCTTCGGGTTCTCTTCTTTTTGTACTTTTTTTCTGTGTATGTAATAAACATTTTTTCTTATATATATATATTTCTGTTAAATTAATAATGCCAAAAATATTTTATCTCTTTGTTTCGAAAAGATGCAAGTACAAAATCTCAAGCCCCTTAAAATTTTTTATTTACAAAATGGAAAGGTGTTATGGAATACCTTGGTGGGTAATATGGTATCTCTATTCTACCTTAATTTATATTTTGATTTTAAATATATATAAAATATGGGTTCACGGTAATTTTTATTACTTTCTATAGTTTTGTTTCACATCGAGAGATTTTTGGTAAAATTTTATGAATCAATTTCTTCATCTTTAATTAATTTTGGTATCCAGATTACAAATGTGACATAAAAAATTAAAATATCATGGGGCAAAAATCAAGTTTTGACTGTTATCCCGAAATAACCTTTATATAAAATTTTTTAAAATTGTACAGAGATAAAATTTTTGGAAACCTAATTAGAATCAGAATCAAATCCAATTCAAATTACTTAAATTTTTAAATTTATTAGAAAAAAGCAATTATAGGCAAAAAACGCGAAAAAAGCAATTTAAAACTCAAAAATCTTGTGATAAAGTTACTTTAAAGCTAAAAACTGAAAAATCTAAAGAAAAAAGCAAATATGAATTTGAAAAAAAAACAAAAACAGAAAAATAAAATAAATTTCTCTTTTCTAATTATTAGCTGTGGAGAACCTTCCCACAACTTCATGTGTCCTATCCAACGTGACTAACTGCTTTAACCTTTTCGCCCCGGTATCATATGTCCCAGAAATTTTACATTATACTTTAATGACGTAAAACACCGCATGGAGCTCTCAAAGACTTTTAGATATCATAAATTAAAGCTTATGTAAAGAAAACGTTTTCGGAGGCTAGAAGTCAAAGTCCTTCCCAATCAATAGATGAGTCCATGACGAAATTCAAGGGCCGTTCCTTGCTTAAGCAGTACATGGCAATGCAGCCTACAGAACGTAGAGTGAAAATGTGGCTGCGGTATAATGCTAAGACTGGATATACTAATGACTTAGGAAACTAACTATGAGATCACCGGGACTCTTAGGGTCGTCCTTAATTTCACATCGATGATTCGCAACAAGGTTTTTGCTGTTATTTTCAAACGATTTTTTCACGTCAGCCTCTTTGCTAGGGAACATTCCGTTTCCAGCATTCGAGAATCGAAGAGAAACACCAATTTTCGAAGGACACCTGGATCGCGGGCATAGCCAATTTCAAATAAGTGCTGATGGTTTATCAGCTACTAGAAGGATTGTGCTTTCTTTTTCATATAAATAAAAAGATAATTGTAAATTTATCAAAGTAATTTATTGCTTATTTAAGCTTTATTGGGACATAATGTCCCACCGAGGAACCTTAATGGGATTATATATCCCAAAATCAAGGAAAGGATTTTCGAGTACTCATGTATCCCAAACATTTTATATATAAGCCCTATTTGTGATCAAAGTTGAAAAAACCCCTATCAGATTTGGAAAAAAACCTCAAGGGTGAAAGGGTTAAAACAAAAACGATGGTAAGGAAGATGAACAAGCAGGAATGTAGTGTAAAAAGCAGGATATTTAAATTTTGATTATGGATTGTTGTGGATTTTACCAAATTTACAATTTTTTGTAATATAAGTCGCTTAAAAAACTTAGAACTCACGAATTAACAACAAGTTGCTTTAATATCATTTTATTTAAAAATGTGAAGAAACATAGTTTAGAAATAACTCGAAGATCAAAAAATTAAAAAAAAAATTCTTAGAATTTGAGGGATTCTTTTAGAACGGAGTTCTCAGAATTGAAGGGTTCCCAGAACCTTGTGGTGTTTTGTAAATGAAAAGTTTCTTCACATCTGATCTCGGGATAAATATTTAAGCGCAATGCCTTATCAGGTAATTTATACCATATAAGTCAATAACCAAGGCGTAGGAATGAACATATTTACCAAACTCTCACCTTCAAGGTAGACCGATCAGCTCAGTACTTGCAAAACATCAAAGACGGTCGGTTATGCATTGGCATTACGAGGGATTAATTGTACTTTCAAAATACCTTAAATTCAATAAATTGCATAAAAATTTTAAAGAAAGGACACATTTAGAATTAGAATTTTCACATTAACCTTCTATTCCATATTACCCCAACTTACTTTATTACATATATTTTAATTTTTTGTGAAAATAAAATATATCGTTAGATGATTTTTTTCCTTCTCAAAAAAATATAAATGTTATATTTATTTTTACTTTTTCTTCACATTAAGGGAAAAATATTTTTTCTTTCTTTTGCCGCTTTGAACATCATCTTGACAACATCTAACACCTCCAGATTTTGCCATTAATTTTTGTCGAAACAAATATATTTGTTAATTGTGGAAATACAGATAACTCTTTATTTGTAGATTATTGAAACACACAAAAAAAATAAAATTTTTGTGTCAGATTTTTGCCAAAAATTGGAAAATAAAAAACATGCTTGGTGCAGTTAGCTGTATAACAAATATTTTTTTAAATCAACGAATTTGCCTGAAAATAATATATATGAAAATAATATATATTTTTTTATATTTTGCTATAAATGCATTTTTGTACACATTTTGTTTGTCATGTTTTTAAGCATAGTTTTTTTTTTAATATTTTCCTAAAAACTTGTGTTATTGTAAAAGATATCTTTTTTAAAAAATTATGTCAAAATTATATTTTTTTATCACGAAGATAAATACAACGGAAAGATATTCTCTAACGATGATTACCGCACTTTAAAAAGTTTGTAAATTAAAATAACTCAAAATATCATTTAAAAGAAATGATATTTCATTTAAAAACCGGTCTACCTAATTTTCATTTAAATTAAATGCCATTTGTTATTTATTTTTAAATGTTGATTAATCAACTGACACATCCGTAAGAAACAAATGATATAATCAGTTAAAATAAATGTCAAAATTTTACCTACCAATCCTTAAAAAATAAATGTTGTTTTCATTTATTTGAAACTATTTTCGTTTTTGTATTTTTTGTTTTTTTTTTTTTAATATACTCGTACAATACAAAATGTATGTATGCATATGAAGCTATAAACACATTTTGTGTGAATGTGTTTGTGTATGTATGTGTGTTTATGAAGTTCTTGTAATTTGTATTGAAAAATTTTGTATATATACAACCAATTTAAATAAAAAAAAAATTGGAATTTTTTGAATATTTTTTTTTTTTGGAACAAACAGCAAACAAAATTTAAATTTGTAATAACTGTTTCCGTTTTGTGGGTAAATTTTTATTAAATTTCAAACAAATGAAAAAAATAAATGAAACTGAAAAAAAATTGTAAATGATAGTAAATTATTTCGAATAAATGTATAAATATATTTCTTCGAAAAATAAGTGTATGTTCCTTTATTTTTAAATGGAACGGAAAACTTTTTTATTAAACTACAAACAGTTAACTACATAATATTCTGAGTGTGGTAATTTTCAATTCGTATACCGCTTTTTGTATTAAAAAATACTAAAATTGTAATGATACGAGTGATATTGAGAACCTGCAAAAAAAATCAATAATAAATGCATATTTTTAAAATTTTTAATACATATTTTATGTACATAAAACACTACTTACCCATGTTATAACATTCGAACAAAATGGAAATATATATGAAATTAAAATTGAATGAATGAATGAGTTTTAATAGGGAAATCAAGTAATAAAAAAATTAATTAAACTTTAACCTAAATCGACTTAAGCTTTTTCGCAAAAATGAGACAGATATTCTGAAACTCTTTTTGACTCCCTCAATTTAAGTTTGAGGTACTGTCTGATTTGTTTTGCCTCCCAATGCAGTGTCCTTGTATCCATCAAAATGATTCTTCAATTTGACATTACTTAAACTCCCTTAAACTCCTTTATTAAATAATACAAAATATATAAAGTGCAAGTATTTTTATACAATATTAAATTATTTTTATTTTACATATACTATTATCATTTTGATTTGATTACAATTGCTTTTGATGGTCATTGCTATTTAAATTTTATTTTATTTATTTTTTGTAACTGATGGGCTCTTCTTATGATCTCTCCCTGAAGGATTGTAGTGTGAATATTCTATTTGTACTTGAGCATTTTTATAAAGGAAAATGTTTATTTTCTTTGTTAAACTAATGAAGGAATACAATTTTCTTTTTCAGTATTTTTTTTTTCTACTCTCCACTTTGGCGACAAAGTTTCTGTTTGCTATATTTTGTTTTCTATCTTTATTTGTAGAAATGTTAATTTTTATATGAATTTCATTTTATACGACTTTATTTCTTTATTGTTTTGTTAGCTGCTTTATAGTGCTGGTAAATTCGGTTATTTTTTTTTAATAATCGATTGGATATAATACGCAATAGTTGAAGCGGAGCCGCGAATAATGTTTTAAGCAACAATTTTTACTAAATCTGTTTTTTCCAGATTACCGTTAAAAAACTCTCTTTAATGACTTAAAAATGAAATTAGGCAAAATTGTGCAGGATTTCGTTATAAAAATGCAATCTAAAAAAAATATCAGTGGCATACACCTACAAGTTCTAAAACGTTTTTTTTTTCGATTCCTCAACAATTTTAATTTTGTCGCTTATAACGTTATTCGCGGCTCTGCTTCAGTTGTAAAATTATTATTTCATAACCGTACATCGATTTCCTTTTTAGCGACTAACTTTTCTAAGGATATTTTCAGAATTTATTAAGTGTTTATTTCAAACTTTTTTTTACCAATATTTGTAGTTAAAAAAAAAATGTTCATTATTAAGGGAATTGTTTTGAAAACACAAATAAGTTAAATTATCAGAATTTCTTGGTATTTTTGGTCGAAATTAAAAAAAAAAATATCGGTAAAATCATTAAGAGAGTACAGGTTGGTTGAAAAGTTCCTGCGCTCGAAATGAAAGAATACTGTTTTTGTTACGAAATATATTTTTTTATTTATTATAATCTCCTAGAAGCTCAATACACTTGTTCCAATGATATCCAATATGGTTTTCCGGAAGCTCTGCAAAATAACCGTCTACGGCTGCTATGGCCTCTTCATTCGACGAAAAATGCTTTCCACGAAGGAATTGTTTGAGATTTCTGAAGAGATAGTAGTCACTGGGAGCCAAATCTGGTGAATACGGTGGATGTTCGAGCAATTCGTACTTTAATTCTTTGAATTTAGACATCGTCAAAACACTTTTGTGAGCAGGTGCATTGTCTTGATGAAAAATGAATTTTTTCTTCTTTAAACCAGGTCTTTTCTCACGAATTTTTTCATCCAGCTGATCCAAAAGGCTGCAATAATATTCAGAGTTGATTGTTTTACCTTTCTGAAGATAATCAATCAACAAAATTCTTTTGCATCCCAAAAAACTGATGCAATAACTGGAGCTGAACAACCAGCTTCAGTCCACTGTAAACGTTCTTGTTTCAATTTAGGATCATGGTGGTAGATCCAAGTCTCATCCATAGTTAAAAAACGACGCAAGAAGTCGGTTTTATGGCTTAAAACGCTCCAAATTACGCTGAGAAATTTGTTTTCGATCCAGTTTTTGTTGAATTGTTAATGTGTGCGGCACTAACTTTCCAAACAGTTTTTTCATACGTAATTCTTCATGTAAAATATTTAGTACTCGTTCGTCTGAGATGCCTATGGCATAAGCAATTTCACGCTTAGTCAAACTTGGATCTTCACTAACCATATGCTCAATGATTTCTTCTGTGGTTGCAGTTTTTGGTCGTCCTTCGCGTGGATCGTCTTCAAGGCTGGTACGACCACGTTTAAATTCACCAGCCCAAAATACAATGGTGAGTTTTGAAGGTGAGGACTCCTTATACACTTCTAACAATTTTTCATAAATTTCCTTTGCTTTTAAACCCTTCAAAACAAAGAATCTAATGACTGTACGATATTCAATTTTTTCAATTTCAAATTGCTTGTAAACAAAGAAAGAATTGACAGAATGACTTGCAACTTTGCATGTGTTCTCAGGACAGTTATACCAACTTGATAGAAAAAAAAGTTTGGAGCTAGCAGTGCCATCTCTTGGTGAGCGCAGGAACTTTTCAACCAACCTGTAAGAGAACCGTCATCAGAGATACGAATATAAACAAATATTCGTTGTGTATTTTGTTGGAGTCACTCTCTCACTTTTCATCACAAGCCCAAATTTTAAAATTCCTTTCAATGATTTTTTATCATATTATTAAAAAAAAAATCAACATTTACTTACAAACTTTTAATACTTCATTGAAAATGTAAACCAACAACAAATACTCGGTACCCATTAGCCATATTTTCTACCTACACTATTGATAAATACTTATGCTGGTACAATTTAAATGATGTCAGCAAAAACGAGAAATATCTTATTGATATAAAAAGTATGGTTTCAATATTTGGTTTTATTTCAAGCTCTTTGTTTTTGTGTTTCATTTAAAACTGTAATGAATACTTATAGCTGCTACATACATACATAGTATGAGATAAGTATTTACATCCAGGGGAAAATGTCTGTTTAAAAAACTGTTGACGATAGAAATATATTAAGTGTTACACCCTGAAGTTAAATTAAGGCAACTACAAATGTAATTCAAAGTGTTGATATTATAAAAATATACATTAGGGAACACTTTAAGTAATAATGCTAAAATTCTTATTGCCAAGGAAAGTGTATGTGTGTGGACCTTGAGAACTTAATGTAACTTATAAAAATTTGCTAAGAAATATAGTAAATTCCTTTTAAGGTGGTAAAAATATATGGTTTGTTTTTATATCCTATATCAAATAACACATAACAGAAGTTTTTAACCTTTAAACGTGATATTGTATACATAAAAAAAAACATTATCTTAAAATCATTAAGATATAAAGATCCGCCTAAATAGGCATTCGTAGTAAGGTAAGTATTGGATAAACTAAAACTTTGTTGTTTCAACAGCAAAAGAAAATATCAAAAATTATATACAAATAAATAATAATTTTTTGGGTTAATTAATAGTTAACCCAAAAACTGCAGAAGCCCAGCATTGTTTGATGGTTAATATAAGTTTAACTATGCAGTATAAAACTAAGTTTAAATCAGCAAATTTAACAAAGAAAAAAATTTTAAATTTTATAAACATACATGATCGTGCAAAGGCTTGTATATGATAATATATGAGCATACATTGCCATATCTCATTAAATATATGACCATATATTTTCGGATGCGATATTTTAGGGTATATGATCGTATATGGCCATATATCCCAGCAAAACTTTGGTAATGGGTGCGATATTCTCATGCGTTACCTTGTAATGATAGCTCGTTACCTTTTTCATTATTTGCAAGCATAAAGTAATAAATTACTCATTATTGATTACGTAATATATGATTTATAAATGTAAAGTAATAATTGAAATATTTTTGAAAATCTATTTTTAGATACATTACTTTATGTATTTTTGTAAGCAAAAGGGTAATGTATGTTTGTTTTGACAACACTAGAGAAAAAAAACGAAGCGCAACCATTCATTTAAGTTTAAAACAATCAAATACTATATGCGTCGATAGCTCAGTAGGTAGAGTTCTTGGCTGGCAACCAGAGTTCCCTGGTTCGATTCTCATCTTGACCTCATTATTTTTGATTACAAATATTTTAAATAAAATATATGTAACATTTTTAATAAAAATTCCTCTTTTTTTAAAATCTATTTTTAGACACATTACTTTTTCCCATCTTATAACCATATAAGTAACCCCTTACATTATCACTTCTAAAGTAATGGGTATATACATTACTTTGAGGCTCATTGCTTGTAAAATTCATCAATAAAGTAAGGTGTAAAGTAATCCATCGGCCCCTATGGCTATACATTACTTTACCCATTATTTGGTAATGTGCGGTTTTGCTGGGATGATTATGCATAACCATATATCAACTGTATATATTGGCACATACGATCAGACATATACCCTCCAATTTTTGATCCAAAAATATATAGTCATATATAAAATCATGTGTGATCATATATTGAACATATATCGGCATATATGATCATATAGAACCATTCACAGTCATATACCCTCAAATTTCAGATCCGAGAATATATTGTCATATAAAACGTACATGGTCATGTATGCACATATATGATCACATACAAACCCATGTATAACCATATATATTTAGATTTTTACATGACCATACATGACCATACATTTTGCCATATATAATTATATACGTCCATAAACCTTACAATTTTGGATCCGAAGATATATGGTAATATATTGAATAACGCGTGGACGTATGTGATCATGTGTGATTATTTACAAGTCCATATATGATCCTGTTTGTTCATATGTTTTTACTTGAGTAAGTTTAACTAATTTCTGTATCTAATAAGATCTAATTAAAAAGTAATTTTTAACTGGGTAGTCAGATTACCGTAAACTTTAACAAACACATACACACATATCTAAAGTACCATCGAGCTTATTACTTGAAGGAACCAAACACATATTTATTTACAGCTTTGGAGTTCTTTTATTCACTTTACACCAAAAATATCCATTTAAAGTTTAATACTGAGGCCCTTAATTTTATTTAATATTTTCTTAATTAAATTTTAATATTTTATATTTATGTTAAATAAGTATTAAACGTATTTTTTCCATTTATAATTTTATCAGTCGATTTAAAAGAATGCAACTTTAATATTTAATGAAGAATTGTCTAAATTTTGATACAACAACTTCAATATTTTTCTTAAACATTTTAGAAAATTTAACACCCAAATTATTTACATATCTTTAGGCACCTTCAAGCAGAAACATGATAATAAATTTAATGAAATATTTTGACAAATTTTGGTAATAATATTCATTGTCTTGTCTTGTCTTGTCTTGTCTTAAAATAAAAAAGAAGTGAATAACAAAAAGTTTAGTGCTGAAATTCCTTTAAATAAAAAAAAAAACTGTATGTAAGGTTGTCTGTTGACTCATCTGTCCGATTGTCTACACAACATATAAACATCTCCTTATAACTTTTAGTGATAGTTTTACAGGTTGGTTGAAAAGTTCCTGCGCTCACCAAGAGATGGCACTGCTAGCTCCAAACTTTTTTTTTTCTCAAGTTGGTATAACTGTCCTGAGAACACATGCAAAGTTGCAAGTCATTCTGTCAATTCTTTCTTTGTTTACAAGCCATTTGAAGTTGACGTGTCATTAATTTTTTTAATATGAAAAAAATTTAATATCGTGCAAAGGAAATTTATGAACAATTGTTAAAAGTGTATAAGGAGTCCTCACCTTCAAAACGCACCGTTGAATTTTGGGCTGGTGAATTTAAACCTGGTCGTACCAGCCTTGAAGACGATCCACGCGAAGGACGACCAAAAACTGCAACCACAGCAGAAATCATTGAGCAGGTACATAATATGGTTAGTGAAGATCCAAGTTTGACTAAGCGTGAAATTGCTAATGCCATTGGTATCTCAGACGAACGAGTACTCCATATTTTACATTAAGAATTACGTATGAAAAAACTGTTTGGAAAGTTAGTGCCGCACACATTAACAATTCAACAAAAACTGGATCAAAAACAAATTTCTCAGCGTAATTTGGAGCGTTTTAAGCCGAATAAAACCGACTTCTTGTGTCGTTTTATAACTATGGATGAGACTTGGATCTACCACCATGATCCTAAATTGAAACAAAAATGTTTACAGTGGACTGAAGCTGGTTGTTCAGCACCAAAGCAGGTGAAGTCTCAACGATCAGCAAAGAAGGTTATGGCGTCAGTTTTTTGGAATACAAAAGGAATTTTGTTGATTTATTATCTTCAGAAAGGTAAAATAATCAACTCTAAATATTATTGCAGCCTTTTGGATCAGCTGGATGAAAAAATTCGTGAGAAAAGACCTAGTTTAAAGAAGAAAAAAATAATTTTTCATCAAGACAATGCACGTGCTCACAAAAGTGTTTTGACGATGGCTAAATTCAAAGAATTAAAGTACGAATTGCTTGAACATCCACCGTATTCACCAGATTTGGCTCCCAGTGACTACTATCTCTTCAGAAATCTTAAACGATTCCTTCGTGGAAAGCATTTTTCGTCGAATGAAGAGGCCATAGCAGCCGTAGACGGTTATGTTGCAGAGCTTCCGGAAAACCATTATAAGGATGGGATAAAATTATTGGAAGATCATTGGAAAAAGTGTATTGAGCTTCTAGAAGATTATATTGAATAAGAAAATATATTTCGTAATAAAAACAGTATTCTTTCATTTCGAACGCAGGAACTTTTCAACCAACCTGTAGTTATACTTACTATGACATAATTAAAGTCATTGCAGAAATTTAAGTTTTTTTGTTCGAAATACGATATAAGGGTTTTCATGGCAACTGGCCAGCTAAAAAGAAGTATATAGGATCATTGTCAAACTTACATTATTTTTTATTGTACAGGCTACAAATAAGAATTTAAACATGTTTTCAATTTTTCTAAAAAGTGGGCAAAGTTTGTTAAATATTAACTAAATTAGAGCTCATTTTTGGAATATTATTCATAATAATTTTTGGCATTTAAAAAATGTTACAAATTTTTTTGGCCAATTTGATTTATTTTGATTCAGCTTTAGTTCCGAATTCATTAAAAAATCGGTTATTTTTCATTCAAGAAATTCAATTGATATAGTAAAATTTCTGGCATTGCTCACTTTTTGAAAACTTAAGTTCTGTATTAAATTCGTATTGTGCAGGAGAATAAATCCTTTTAGTTTGGCAATACACCTTTAACTGCAGCCAGGCAGTTGGTAGAGAAAGTCACATATTTTAAGCATCATTAAGCTATTTGCAAATTCAACTATTTTTGTCTTTTGTACTCTTTATATATTTTTAGAACTTCTTTGGCATCAACAGGAATTCTTACCACTTCATAGTAACCACACGCCAACAGGATTGTCATCATCTACATCATTATTATTATCAACATCATCAGCAATGTCTACCACATCCATGGAAAATTTACCTTATTTCGAAAATACCACACAACGTTCAATAATAGTGGCTGTGGGAAGACCAGCATATTTTCGTTGTAAAGTGCGTAATATAGGTGACAGGGAGGTGGGTATGAAATTGTAAATTATATTTATGTGTGAACTCAATTCATATACGAACATATGTTATATGTTTCGGACTTTATTTAATGCATAAATTATGATATATTTTTTTTTTTAATATTTATGTGTACATATATGAAATTAAACCTACATTTTTTGTAAAGAAATATTATGAATTTGTGTGTTATTAACAGGGACGTATTAGTTAAAATTTTGAATCAATAAAATTACACTTTTCCATCAATTTTTTTGTGTAAGCATTTCGAAATTTTTGTTTTTATATTTCAGTGTGATTTTTCTAAGAACTAAAATAACAATTATTAGAAGATTTTATTCTTCTTTAAAAAAAACTGTGATAAAATGAAATCAATTACTCCAGAACAATAGAATTTGCGGTTTATGTATCCTGTTAGTATCAACTGAGAATAAGCTCGGATTGGACCATAAATGACAACAAGCTTATGTAAATATTAGCCCAAGGTCTTGCAAATAATTCAGGCATATATCTGTATTTTTATTTAAAAACTAAATTTAAAAGTTAATTCTTGATTATTTCAAAAAAATCCAAAACATAACAGAAATTACAGGAACTTAAATAAAAATCGGAAAAAAAGAAATATTTAAGAAACTCGGTGGTTTTTGATGGCAGTAGTATTCAAACCATTAGTGGTTTAATTGACTATTAGATTTAAAAAAATTAAATTAGTCACTTTTTTTTAATTATAAGAGTTATTTTGGGTATCTGGTTATTAACGAATCGATATGATCAAAATAAACGTTCTTTATTTTTATTGCATCTACACCCAAGTTCTTAGATCTTATTATTTTTAAATAAAAACCTTTTTAAGAAATTTCATTTTATTTTGAAACCATTTGACGTCTTTTAAGTAAAATGTAACATTCGTAAAAATTTAATTTCTTTTGTGGCTCATAAAATTGTAAAGTATTTTAAACATAACTTATATTTAAGGTACTAATTTCAAAAGAATTAAGCTATAAAATGGTTTTTAAAGCTGAATTAAGAAGTGTTAATAACATAATGAAGTTCCAAAACAAAAAACACGCTGAGAAAAAACATGGTTGGGGTTATCATATTCGAAGAGCATCATATATTTTTGGGATTATGATTGTGCCAACCATTTTCATGCTATAATATAGTTAACATATTATGATAATAAAAAACCTTAATTAAATTTAACAATATTTCTTTGGGAAATGTTTTTTGTAAAGAAAAAATTTGATATTTAAGACTTTTTCAAGAAAAATTTCCTTTATTCTATGAACTTTTTTTAAAGAAAAATATTTCAAAAAATTTTTTAACCCTGTAACAGGCAAGAGCTTAATTTTAATGACAACAGCTTGTTAATTTTTTTTTTAATAATATTTGCCAAAAAACAAATAAATTGCAGACTGAAGTTGAAAATCTGTTTTATTTTAGTCGCCAGGCGGAAAAAAAGAAGGGCATCCTTGCCTGTTTACGGTAAAAATTAAAAACAGGTAGAGTTTTATTAATTAAATGAGTTTTATGCAAAAAAGGATTTTTTTTTTTTTGAAAAAAGCAAAAACTTATATTAGTATGTAAAAAAACAGTTTTTAGTATTTGAGCAACATAAATGTATATCACACTTTTTGCATTTACATTGTGTTGGTGGCTTCTTATAGAGTACGGAAGCGAAAAATTTCCTTGAAAAGCTAATTCGTTGACGTGAATGCGCATCGATGTGTTTCGCCATATTATATTTTAATATTCCATTGACTCCTTTCGTATTTCATCTAAACATGAAAGTAAATCAGAAATTTATTCGAAAAATATATGGAATAACATATTTAATAGTATCTGAACCAGAGAATCCCCCATTCGTTGGCAAAACAAGTGGACCAGTATCTTCCATAGAGGGTAATGGCGATCGAAGTCTATTTTTTGAAGTTGATTTTGGGATATTAGGGATCTCCCTTGTAGTTACCGCTACAGAACCCATCAATGATTGAGGTAAATTATTAATTGAAAGGTTAGTAGCCAATGTATGGACATCATGAGGCGAAATGTTACTCGATTCCGTTTCCTCTGTTTCCCCAGAGTGACGTAAAAAAGTTCACTATCTTTAACTTCTTCAACAATATCATCATCCTCATAATTGGAATCTTCAAATTCATCATTACTTCTGAAATCTGATAGCTCTTCATCGGTTTCCACTGAGTCCATAAACTTTTGCAATTCATCATTAGTCAATTCAGAAATATTCAATTTATTTTCTCTGGGAAATATATCTGGTTTTTCCGTTTTTTAAAAGTAAAATTCACAATACAAAAAAATTAATATATATTACAGTGAAAATGGTTTAGAACACAAAAATTACCATAAACGGGCAAGAGTGCCCTGAGGCTGCTATAATATTTTTGCGTTTAGAACAGATAATATCATTATTTTAATTACCATATTTGGTTCAATTTAAACAATTATATATAAACTACTTACCAAAAATTATTTTTTGTATTTTTTTAGTTGGAAGTCTACTTTTTATTTCACAAAATTATATTTTTTTTCTAATCACACTGATTTCTTGCATAAAAATAAAAACATAACATACAAAACTAATTCTATTGCATTCAACCAAAAATATAACTGTAAACAGAATAGTAAGTAATCGAAAGTAACAAAGGTACACTTAAAAAAATGTTCAGTAGCATCACAATAGGAAAAAAGCGGATAGCTGCCTTAAGGCATCCTTAACTGTTAGAGGGTTAATCAAAAAAAAAAAATTTATGAACTTTTTTAAAAGAAAAATATTTCAAAAAATTTTTTAATCATAAACAAAATTAAAAAAAAACAACATATATTTATATATTTAAAAAAAACAACATAGATTTTTCAGATTTTTTTAGATTGTCCTTAGGGTCTCAGAGTTTTGTTTTTATAAAAAGTCATTAGAATCTAAGAATATTTCTACTACAAAAATTTTTTAGAACCCAAAAATTTTTCAGGATGAAATGTCCTAAGAATATAAGAATTTTTAGAATCTAAGTTTCTTTTTTTAAAATATGTGAATTGTTATCTAAGAAACAGTTTGCAGAATCTGAGAATTTTAATTTAAGAAAAATCGATAAATTCTAAAAATGTTTCCATCAGAAATATTTCTTAAAATCTAGTATATTGTATAATGAACCATTTCGTACAAAACAACTCTTGGATTCTACAGAATTTTTCTTATAAAAAATTATCTTATTAATATCCCAGCGAAAAAAAAATGGAAGTAATTCTTAAGAAATTAATTTTTCATTGATTCCAAAGTATGGCTTTGTTCTGAATTTCCTCTTCTAAGGCAGTTCATTTTCACAATTTCTAAAAATGTGATATTTAATGAAATTTAACACTTTTGAAATCTATAGCGGGTAACTTATTTTAAAAACAACCAAAGTTAAACATTAGTCATAGATATTTCTATATAAATTTGACATTTATAACTATGGGTTAAGTTTAAGTGATTTGTTTCAATCTTTAACATACAATTTACCAGATTTTGAATTCTTAAAATTGTAGTTATTATTGCTACAAAAAGTAAAAAAATTATTGTAGCTAAAATTGCAAGAATTTCTAATATAGTAATTTAATAAATATGGTCTGATTACAAAAGGGAGTTTGTGAAAATGAGGCTAAGGCTCGATTAGTGATGTCTTATTTAAATCTAAATAACAAATTCAAAATTTAACTACAAGAAGGGCTTTAGATGCAATGAAAAAGGATCATAAATAAAATTTCTACCCTATGGTCATTGGTCCCGATCCAAACTTTTACAAAACCGGAATCAAAATCACTGCTTTTTTTCTTCTTTTTTGCTAGGATTGTAAATACTTTTTTACAGGAAAGTCAATATTTTACAAGAAATGAATTAATAAACATATTTTTTAAAATAAAAATATTATGATTTTCATTGAAAAGAATAAAAAAATATAAAATCTTTATAAAGAATCTTTCTGACAATGAATTTTTTCGACAATGAATTGATTAGTGTAAATTATAATGTTATAAGTATGAGGTATTTTCGAAAATAAAACCCCCCAGAGGAAAATGATCATATATTATCATTTTTACATGGGTGACTGAACTGATACAATTTTTTTTCTTAATGAAAACAAGACAGTATTATGACTGTACATTAGACCGTACCACCTTATAGGCAAAAAAAAACTTCACCGTACACCCTCAAATATAAAGTATTTTAACAAGAATATTTCGAAAATGTTTTTTTTTTTGCCGAACGTAGGAGTCGCCATTTTATATTTTTCGTTATATCTTCGCCATTTCTCGTCGGATCTTAAAGTGTTGTATATCAATGTTTTTTGTCTCGCGGAGACCTTAATGTAATACCCTAATATTTTAGAATGAAAGCTCGCAAAAAAGCAATAAACTTTTGCTAGGAAAATATTCCAATAATTCCAGAGGAACTATTATTTTATTTTTAAAATATCTATTTTTCAAAATATCTATTTTTTATACTCCCTAAAAAAACAGCTCTAAGTCAAAAAGTATTTGACCTATCAAAAACTCCTGCGCGCATCCATAGAGAATTTAGTTTTCCATATGCATTATAAATTTCAGAGAAATCCACCAAAAATTGATTAAGTAATGCTGCGTGTCGTGGACCTCTATTGTAAATATACTTTCATTTTGTAAAACTTTGTGTAAAACAAATATTTTTTTGTACTCCTTTCCTTCATAAATCTTGTGAGAATCAATCTTTGTTAACACATCTCCGTAAATAAAGAAAATATAAAAGGGAAGTTTTTATATATAGGCCTTTTACGTAGGTTTTACCCCTTAAGTGGTATAAAAGGGTGCTCGAGGTCAATTATTTTTTATGTAAAAAATTGGTATCATTGCGACAAAAACATTGATACATAACCCTTTAAGATCCGACTGTAAATACAGAAGATATGACAAAAAAATTAAAAATGCCCTACATTCGGCAACAAAAAAAATTTAAAAAAAAGAAAATAATAGTTCCGCTGGAATTATTGGAATACTTTCCTAGCAAAAGTTTATTGCTTTTTGCGAGCTTTCATTTTAAAATATTAGCGTATTACATTAAGGTGGTAGCAGCTGAGATCTGGTGGGTTTATACTAGAACGGGTTACTTAAGGTCAATGGCTCCTTCGAAGAAAACATCGGTCTCTGCGAGACAAAAAAAATTGATATACAACACTTTAAGATCTGACGGTAAATGGCGAAGATATGAAGAAAAATATAAAATGGCGACCCCTACGTTCGGCCAAAAAAAAACATTTTCAAAATTTTCTTTTTAAAATACTTTATATTTGAGGGTGTACGGTGAACTTTTTTTTTGAGGTATGGTCTTCTGTACATCTCAAATATATTTCCATTTATAATTATTTATTGTTGTTTTCAGCACTTTATAGTTCCACAGTTATGATATTTTTTCATAGTCGGAATTTTTGCTACCACAGTATGGCTACATCCAATCATGTAGATAAAATAGAGTGAAATAACAAAATATTTACTATAATAATGATGGTAGCGACCACATTGATGGTTATAACCTATCAGTATACCAATAACTTAATTGTGACAATCAAACCCGAATGCAGCAAGCATAATATAGTAGCATTATTTCAAAACCTTTTTATTGGGATTTTTTAAATACTTTAAAGGAATTTTGTTTAAATTTTTTTGTTTATATTTTACATTGTGTTTTTTAAGTAGTTACAAAAATATTTACCATTGCAATCCTACCTACCTATCTATCACAAAATACCAAAACAAATTAATACACAAGTTTACAACTCTTTTGTGCACTGACCCCTTAACATGAAAAACGTAAAAAAAAACATTTTTTATGGATTAAATTTTTTAAATTTTTTGAAAAAGTTTCAGATTTTTGTCAGAGACAAAAACTAATTTGTTCACAGATAGTACCGATATAAAGACAACAAAAAAGCATACAAACTTTATTAAGATTGTTTACTAATCGCTTTAGTAGTTGAAGTACAATAATTTTGAAAAAAAATAAAAATATAATAAAGGTAGAAGTCCAAAGAAGGATATTTACTTGTTTTTACTAAAGATCGCCTATGTCCCTAATTAAAATAAAATATATATTAAAAAACTCCTTCAATAAAATTGTTTAACCGTTAATCGAGCTTTTGTATCAAAAATGATACATTTCGTTTTTTATGTCAGCATAACTTTATTTCAAAAAATGTTGAATGCCACATTTATTGAGACTTTGTTAACATTGTTATTGTCGTTATTATAAGCAACATTTTCAAAAAAAATTCTAAGTAGGCTATGAGAAATTGAAAAAATTCATAATTCAGGCTATGTATCATTTTTGATACATACGGCATTTTAATTGTGTCTCTACTGTTGTGCGTGTAATTCGAAACGAAGTTTACTGATTTTTGCAACATTTTTTCTTGTTATTTCGTTGCGCGATATTATTAATTGAAAATTTAAACCTAAAAATAATTTAACGAAAAGTGTACAATGTCTTATCCGCGGTATTTGACCTTGAAAGAACTTGTGAATGAAGTGATGGATGAGAGTGAAGAGGATCGAGATGTTTCTGATCATGAAGTTTCTGATTGTGAAGAAGATAATGAGGAGAGTACTAGCAATAGCACATAAGGTGACCCGTTGTTTATTGCCAAAGATGGCACTACTTGGCGTAGCAATCCTTACCCCATTGGTCGGCTGGGAAGTGAAAATATTATCAATTTGCACCCAGGTTACTAGTGATTGTTTATTGAAATGTCGTAGAATTAAGATTATTGTCTATTAGGTGTTACAAGATTTGCATCAAGCCGCGTAAATAGCATTAGAGAATCATTCTTACTACTTTTCTCACCACAACTAACGAAAATTATAATTAATAACTCCAACAAATACGGAAAGCATTTACATGGTACCAATCATATTGAAATTGATGAGGAATTACTTCATGCTTATTTGACAGTATTATTATTGGCCGGAGTGTACAAGTAAGTAGCACTACAGACAAAATTTTCGAAAAATATATGTATATTTTTACGCTTGCCAGATCTAAAAATGAGACTTTGCATGATTTGTTCGATGAATATTACGGACGGCCAATATTTCGGTCAATCATGTCTGAAAGAACATTTTTATATATCCACAAAATCATTCGCTTTGATGATGTGCTAACAAGACGTGCCCAGAGAAGTAATGACAAATTCGCTCCTATTAGAGGTTTCTGGGATAAATGGTCTGAAACACTTTCAACTTTTTATAATCTTAACGACTGTGTCACTGTTGATGAACAATTACTGGGATTTCATGGTCGTTGTAAATTTCGTCAATATATTCCATCGAAACCGGAGAGATATGGTTTGAAGTTTTGGCTGCTTGTTGATGCACGTAGTTGCTATGTATGGAAAATACAGCCATATTTGGGCAAAGATGTATCCGGAAATCCAGAGCGGAATCAGGGAGAACGGGTTGTTCTTGATTTAGTCGATGGACTAAAAGGGCATAATGTCACCATGGATAACTTTTTTTCATCTCACGGTCTTGGTCAAAAACTTTTACAACGAAATATGACAATGGTAGGAATCATGCGTAAAAATAAAAGATCAATTTCTCCAAAGCTGTTAGAATGCAAGAAAATTGCATGGTACGAATCAACTTTCGCCTTTACCCCTGAAACTACTCTCGTTTCATACATAAGTCACAAAGACAAATGCACAATTGTTATGAGCACAATGCATCACGAACCTAATGTTGCGGAAGGTTTGAAAAAGTTACCAGAAATAATTTCCTTTTATAATTCTACAAAAGGAGGAGTTGATACTGTTGACAAAATGCTGTGTTGCTATAGTTGCAAACGTAAAAATAATCGATGGACTATAGCTGTATTTTCCAACATTATCGACATATCTGCATTAAATGCTTATATAATATACAATGAAATCGATCCCAATTGGATGCAAACTAAAAAAACACACAAAACGTAAATGTTTCCTTCATGAGCTGGCAATATCATTGGCAACGCCCTATATGGAAAAACGGAAAAAACGTCCCAGAAATGAACTATCTTTGGCATTTCTTTCAAAATTATCAACTCAGAATATTGCCGACCCAAGTGATAATGAA
Organism: Eustalomyia histrio; assembly: GCA_949748255.1. Lineage (NCBI taxonomy): Eukaryota > Metazoa > Arthropoda > Insecta > Diptera > Anthomyiidae > Eustalomyia > Eustalomyia histrio. The sequence goes on from OX456523.1 coordinate 241,309,076, forward strand.
GCTGGCCCATCTAAAAAACAGAAAGCCGATAAGTCTCCGAAAAACAACCGTGCTAGATGTCAAAAATGCTACCATTTGGGAGAAAACAAGAATAAATGGACATCGTCATTCTGTTTCTTATGTAAAAAGCCATGCTGTAATGAAAAACATGCCAAAAATATTTGTATAGATTGCATAAACAGCACTTAGAAATGTAAGAACTTATCAACATAAATAAATATACTAAAACTTTTGAAAAAATTGTCTTTGTTAGTCCACTATTTCACTGAACTGTAGTATGTATCAAAAATGATACATAGCCTGAATTATGAAGTTTTTTTAAAGCTTGATCTACGGTTAAAAGTATGAGAATTTTTTGCTAAATTAATGTAAACAAGGCGTATGAGTGTTGCATTTGGTACTAAAAGATAACACTCATACGTCTTTTTTACTACATTATAAGTACTGAATTTATTGATTTTCTAAATGTCTACCTTTTGTTAATCATTCTAATCTGGACTTTACACAAAAAATAAAAAAAAAAAAAATACTGTTGAACACTTTATATTTTTAAATTAAAAAATGAAACTGCTAAACATAGTAAAAAATCATGTTCATTAGAATTGTTTCTTATTTAAAAGTCCTTTTATTGTTATAACCCACAAACGAACTGATTACGTCTGGGCCAAGATACAGTGGATTTAGTTAAATTGGTCACAATTAGTGTGTAATCTAGTGTTATTTGTTTGTGAACTATGTAGTTGTTAATGTTTTGTTTTACTTTTCTCTCAATTCATTATTGTTTCTACGACTACAGTGAAACATAAAAACAAAACTAAATATAAAATATATTTTTTTTTATTTCAAAAAATCAGTTATTAGCGAATTGCGAATTTAATATATGAATTTATAATATGAATTTAAACATTTATTAAATAAATGTCAAAACACTAAATTTTAACCATTGCACTTATTACCTGTTGCACTTATTATCCTGAATTTAAAAAGAACTTAAACAATAGCTTTACTATCTGATATTTAAATGTTTCTCGTGTATAAAGGCACATAATCCAAATACATAACTCTTTAGAAGTACAGGAAAAATTAAATTTAAATTGAAGTTAAATTTTTAGTGTTTTTGTTTTAAATTAAAATATATTATTTTCAATTTTAAAGTGTCTTGTAAAATTATTTTAATGAATCTTTTACATTATGTTACTTCAAATTAATATAATTCGTCATTCACGAAAATTCTCTTTTTAAAAATTCCCAATTAAAACTCTAGCAAGATCTGATGGTAAATTTTGGCCATCAACACATATAGAGATGGGTTTCCATCCGTCATAAGTGATTTTGGGTATTTTTGACAACCAAAAAGGGTTTAATAGATTTTGCCTGTGGATAAAATAAATAAAAATCATGGATAATGGAGATGGATTTTAATCCATCTAGGGTTTTTCCGGTTTGTAGGCATTTTAGGGATTTTACCTTAACCGAGAACTGTAAGAGGAAATAAATAGAATGGTTGAAATATTCAAAAGGGGTTTTCGCAAGATCGGAGTTTTTAGTTAAGGGGATAACGTACATTAATCAAGGGATTGGATTCAGTGGGTTAGGTTAAGAAGGGTTATGCGCCCAAGGGACGCATTTCCACCCGGAGACCAATGCGATCTATTATGAATCCCTTCAGTATAGAGGAAGAAGAAAGAGAGAGAGAGAGAAAGAGAAGTAAAGGAGAAAACAGTTGAGAGGTCCGAAGAAATAAAGAAACTACGTAGGAGAAGACTCCCTCTACATTCCTCTCATCAGAAACAGCCATTCTATTTCCCTGACTAACCCTAGTAGATCGGCTGGATTACATCCAGCAATACACCCTAGTTCGTCGTGAAACCAATCCCCTAGACATTTCTGCATGAGACCCCACATCCTAGGACAGTGGCACAGTACATGCTCTACCATCTCTAGCTCCTCGACATCCCCGCACAGTCTGCAGAAGTCCGGTATGGCATTATCCCATTTACTCGTAAAAGCCCTAACAGAACAATGCTTCTTTAAGAACCCTATTAGGGTCCTGAGACCACCCCTATCCAATCCTAGTAGAAACCTGGTTGCCCCTGCGTCCAATACGGGCCATAACACCCTCGTCACCCTGCAATCCACTCTATTCCTCCAGGACCGGTTAACGGCATCACAGAACCTTTCCAGTATCACCCCATTTATTGGATTCATAAAAGAAACAGATATATTTTTCAAAATTGGACTTCCCCGTCCAGATGGGAAAAATGGGACCAACGTTCAGGAGAAAATTTTAGGATAAAAACCGCTGGATAAAAACTGCAGGAGAACAATAACAGGTGAAACACTACCGAAGAGGAACTACAATATAGAAACTACAAGAGAAAACTTATAAAAAGATTAAAGTCGGGCATGCCGATTATTATCATTTGAGCAAATACCGAGAAACTGGATTTGTATGGGGACAAGGTTAAAATATTATCAGTTTAATGGCATAATCTATTGTCCCATATAACATTTACAAACCCAATTTCAACCAGATATCTGAGGTTTTGTGTGTCTAAATAAAGCTCAATTCAGAGTAGAACTCTCTATGTAGGTAGGTCTGTATATGGACATATTCTAACTAGACACCCAAAATAACTGATATAATTTATAAAAAAAGTCAAATATTAAATTACTTTAAATCTAATTTTTAATAAATCCATTAATACTTTCAATACTATTGCATTCAAAATATTTTTATTTTATCGATTTTTATTTAAGTTCCTTAAATTTCTGTTATTTTATTGATTTTTATTTAAAAACAATTTATAAAAATAGACTCATGATTTTTTTGAAACAATCAAGAACTTACTTTTAAATTTAATTATTCTTACTTATACTTACAGGATACAAATTACATTGTTCTGGACTATATGATTTTATTCGATAACTGTTTCTTTTTTTTTTGAATGAACAAAAAATTCTTCTACAAATTGTTAACATTGAGTTCTAAAAAAATCACATATGTTTAAAAACCAGCAGAAACTTGAATTTCCTTACAGATTTGTAAATATTACGAAAAATTTACAACATATAGCGATAAATCGCCTAAAATTGTGCTATAGTTATTGAGCATACTATCTATTGTTCTTTTATAATTTGTTATTTGTTTGTTGTTGATTTTTTATTGCTGTTTTTGTTATTGTTGCTGACTTGTAGGTTTCGTGGATACGTAAACGTGATCTACATATACTAACCATTGGAATTATGACCTATACCAATGACCAACGTTTTCAGGCACAACAACAACAACAGCAACATGAATTAGATGAATGGATATTGCAAATTGTTTCTGTACAACCACGTGACATGGGCATATACGAGTGTCAAGTATCGACAGAACCAAAAATTAGCCAAGCATATCAATTGACTGTAGTTGGTAAGTAACTAAAATAGACAAAAAAAAAAGAAAATAACAATACATACAAAACGCACACACTCACACACACACACACACCCTCAGCTAAAGTTTATATACCACGTGCAAAAACAACAGGGCATAAATAAGTAAATAAATATAGAGCAGTACATTTATTTGCAAAATTTATAAAGACAAATATTGGTACACTAAAGGTTTAAGAAGTGCACTATGGGTTAAGGTTTCAATTTATTAAAAACATTTTTTAATATTTTATTTTAAATGAACTTGAGAATATTTTAAAAATTGTGTTAAAAGATCTTATTCAAAATATATAAAAAAATTCCCATGGGGTGTCAAAATATTGGGATAATTATATTAAAATAATTTTTGTGAAAAGAAATAATCTTAAGCTCATTTAAAACAGAATAAAAATACAAAAGATCAAAAGATCAAAAAAAAAAACAAACAACATGTTTTACAAATTTTTAATTTTTAAACTTAGTTTAATTATTAATTTTTCTTGTAATAAATAAATGTCTTTTGACAATTTCTTATTTTAACTCAAATATTAATTCCTGACCCTTTGTGTTATAGTAAGGTGCATAAGTGTTAGTAGTTAGTAGCAGCAGTATTTTCCATTTTAAATGTTTCAGTAAATTTTCAGTACTGTTTTTGTAAGCATACAAAATGTATTATATAATTGCTTATTGGATCTGGGTTTCGGTCCGTGTTTAGCTGTTTCGTTAGATTTAAAGTAATTTGTATAGCTGACTAGTAGATGGTTTATAACCAACTTCATACCTTTATTGTTTCAATTTGTTGCCATTTGTATTTTGGCATTTTAACTAAATATTTTTCCACTTTAAATACAGTTGAGATTCTTTTTTATTTTTCTATATTATTTTGAAAATACAAAAATAACAGAATAAAATTTATTGCAATTTTATCTTAATAAGATCTATTCACTGCTTCATTGCATTCTTTTAACCAAAGCAAATTTGCTATATGTATATGTATTGTATATATAGTAAGGGTATTCACGATGGTGTTTTGCATACAATAAAAAAGAAAGACCACTACATTCGCCTGAGATGCTGAGAAAATGCAAATAAAAGGTTAAGATTGTTTAAAACTTGTGCAAATCATGGCCGTGAATTACCCCCAAAAATGTCATTGTAGGTGTATTTTGTCTTTCATGTGGCAAGTTTCAATGCAAGTAATAAAAGTTTCAAAGACAGACCACCAAACATTACCAGCATAACCTAAGCCACAGTGTTTATATATTTTTACAAACAGTATAGAAAGTATAGTTAAATAAAAATAAAATAAAAATAACATAAAGAATGCAGAAACATTATTATATATAAAATGTAGTTGAAACAAGTGTAAAATACTACATTGAAACCGCCAATTTATTTTGTTTTGCTTGGTTCTCTTGATTTTGTTTAAATCGAAAGGAATGTAACGGGAAATCTTATTTAAAAAAACTGTGAATTTAAAAGTTGTTGGAAGAATACATATCAATATTTATAAAGTTCTAAAATTCACGAAGAGCAGACAAAAGTATTACAAAACAAGTAAACAAATATAAAGTCAAGCCCGACTATGAGATACCATATGGTAAATTGTATCTCATAGTAGGATTTGGATCATATTTTGGGAATCCGGACAAATTACGGAAAAGGGTGGAAAAATAACAAACAGTGCCATAAATATAGGAAAAAAATCTAAATTAAATTTTAGAGTAATACTGGGAAGATCGGTTTATATACAAGGTGGCGCAAAAGTAATTGCCTATCAGAAAATGCTATAAATTTTGCGATTGGCCCCTAATGTCAGTTCTGTTTTGACATTTGTGTAGTAAACACATGCGAAATACACGTTAATAAACAATGTTACGCTACACTGCTCCAGAACTCGGAATATTGGTGACTATTTATTTGAGAAATAATGAAGATGATTTTTCATCAAAAATAATCATGAGTGATGAGGCCCATTTCCATCTTAGCGGGTACGTAAATAAGCAAAATTTAAGCTTCTGGGGCACTGAAAATCCGCGTGTAACCCACAAAGAGCCATTACATCCGCTCAAGGTCACTGTATGGTGTGCTGTTTTCACTGGAGGAGCCATCGGACCTTTTTTCTTCGAAGCATCGCGGGCCAAACGGTTACTGTGAATGGTGAGCACTACAGAGCAATGATCAACGAGTTCTTTTTGCCGCAACTTGATGAATTGGAATTGGAAAACATGTGGTTCCAACAGGACGGTGCAACGCCACACACTGCACGTGCCACAACCGATATGCTGAAGGATGCATTTCCCGGGCGCCTAATCTCCCGTTTTGGCGATTTGCACTGGCCAGCAAGATCGCCTGATTTGACCGCTCCAGACTTCTTTTTGTGGGGCTTTTTGAAGTCGCGGGTTTATGTCAACAAGCCTCAGACTCTTGCAGCTCTTAAAGACAATATCCGTCAAGAATGTGAGGACCTATCGCCGGAAGTTTTGGCCAAAGTGATGGAAAATGCCATAAAAAGAGCTCAAATGATAATCAACTGTGGCGGCGGCCATTTACATGACATCATATTCTCGACTTGATGTAAAAAAAATTAAAAGACCAAATAAAAATAATCCACAAGAAGAATCAAAGTTTTTCATTTTTTTTTTAAATTACAGCCAAAAAACATCGGAAGGTTATTTTTGCGCCACCCTGTAGGGTAGCGTTTCCCACTAGTTTTGTCTTTACGGACCCCTTTGAAAATTTTTATTGGTTGACATACCCCCAAATTTTTTATATTTAAAAAAAAAACATTTAAATCCGAAGATTTTTAGAAAAAATAGTGGTAAAAAACACGAGAGATGGAAAAATGATTTTATTATTGTAGAATTACAGAATTTTAGAGATTTACCAGAAAATTTTTTCGGAAGAATCTTTCAATTAGATTATTCTAGAAAAACGTAAAAACTTTAAAATTTTGAGGGGTTTTCTATAAAAGTATGTGCGATTTTTTAATAGGAAAAATTGATTCTTAAAAAAACTCTTATGATTTTTTTCGAATCTGAGAACGTTTTCTATAGGAGAAAGGAAGAAATAATGTGTATTCAATAAAAAAATATCGGAGTGTAAAAAGATCTAAGAATTTAGATACTTAATTTAGATACTAAGTTTTTGTTTCCTTCAAAAGTTTTGAAAATCACGCTAAATTTATATTTGTGTAGTTTTTTAAAATACAATTATAGCAACTGATATGGGAAGATTATTTATTTTTACCTCTTTATTTTTTAAGAATTTTTGTCTTTACTCTTCTCGGACCCTTTAGATGCATCTACGGACCCCCAGAGGGCCGCGACGCCCATTTGTTCCTACATCCTTAATATTTTGTTATATGATTTATGGTGTTACATACCCTCAAAGTCCAAATAACATCTAAGTATCTGCCTTTTAGTGTGTATAAATACCCAACTCAGAGATGACCTTTCTATAGAAGGTACGTAGTAATAAGGATGGATTCTTTGGGCCATGTAAATATTTTTTTATTTGCGAACTGTAATTTTATTACATGGACAGACGGGCAGACTGACTTCGTTAAATATTCTAAAATAGTGAATCTGAGTCGACCGACATTGGTCCGATATTTTAGTGGTTACAAACATTGGCACAATCTTATTATAAAAATATATCTAGTGTAAAATACCTTTAAGGAAAGTACCCCAACCTATAAACTTTGATTTTGATGAGATTTCGATATGTGATAGAAAAAAATTAAGATCTAGCTGTCTCGACTTTAACTCACCTCGAAATTTTAAGAGTTCAAATATTTGTATAATTTTTTTTTTATTTTTTTAATGTATTTTTGTACTTTCTTGCTTTTTTGATGGAGAAGTATACAGCGATGGATGCTAAATTCACCCATTTTATACCTTCTCAAGTAAAAATCGAAATATATATAAACATTTAAGCTCATATATGGGCTACGTGGGTATACATGGTGATATATGTCCACGCTTAGTTCAATATATGGTCATCTCATATAGTTTCTTATATCTCCAGATCAGAAATTTTTAGGATATATGACCGGGTATGTTCATGTATGATCATATATAAGCATACATAACCATATATGATCATATATGAAAATATGTGGTCATATTCCCCTAAAATTTCCTATTCAAAGATATATATATTCATATATGAGATCATACACTCAAAAAAAAAAAAAATTATTAGAAAAGTTTGTAAACGGTTTTCAATCCCACTTTATTATTTTTGTACTGATTTTTAGTAAAAAGATTATTATTTAGCAAATCTTTTTGCTATTTACATTTTACACATCACAGATGTTTTACAGAATATTTACAAATTTTTGTTACTAATTTCAGAAATCATTTTACATATTTTTGAAAACCAATTTTCTAAAATTAGCAAAAAAAAATTACTAATTTTAAAAACGTCAATATTAAAGGAAATGTTATTTCTAATAAAAACTTACACCTACAAATTGAAATTGTCTTAAAATATTACATAGATTTAAAAACAGGAATCGGAAGTGAATATACCGATGCATGTCTTAAAATAGGGCGTCCACTTAAAATAGCACTAAAAAGATTTTTTAGTTCAAAAAATCGGCCCTAAAAACAATAAAAATTTGACCTTAAAAGTAAAAAGAAATTGTATAAAATATAGTTTAAAACAGAAATTACCAAATTAAAACAAAATGATAAATTCGTTCATGTTTTAAAAATGTTTAAGGTTTTAAAGCCATTGATTTTTTTTAATTTTCTATAAAATATTTTTTGAAAAATAAAAAAAAAATTTTGATGCTCGATAAAAAAAATAAATTTAAAATTTTGTATTAATATTAATAATATTTAGTGATTTTTTTTCCTTATTTTAGCAAACTGATTTTTAATTCCACTTTACAAAAAGTTTACTAGAATTTAGAAGCGGCAGCTAGTTTTTTCTACTAATTTCATTATACTACACGTCAGCAGACATGTGTTGCTAATATTAGCAAAAAATACCGCTGGGCTCAAATTAGCAAAATTTCCCGTAATAACAGCAAAATTTTCAGTTGCCATTACAAACATTTTTTGGTTAGTGTATGGAAATATGCATGGACATATATGATCATGCATACTGATAAACGATCATATATAAGCGCATTTAAAATCATGTATATTCATATATATTTAGACTTTCGCATATTTTTTTTTCTTTTTTGGCGAGGATTGTTTGTGCTGCTTGTTAGAAAACTTGGCAACTCTTAGTAACTCTAACCAACTTCATCATTTAAGGAATATATTATTTCAGTTTGCAGTTTTTAAAAAGAATTCCGAGAAAGTGACACAAAATTCTATCAGAACCGAAGTGAATAAATTTAGGCAAAAAAAATCCAATTTTAGGTAGCCCTGATTTTTGCCAATCTCAGGAATTAATGTGTTAAATAGGGGAAAGAAAATAAATATTTCTTTATATATTATGTTATGCTCTGAAGCATGTCCCGTAAACCATACCAGAAAAAAATGTTCGCCGTGCACCTTTAAATTCAAAATATTTTTGCAAAGTAATTTCGTAGGGTTCAATTTTTTCATATCTTTGACATTTACAGTCAGATCTTAAAGTGTGATATATCGATTTTTTTGTTTCGAAGGGATCAATGGCCATTTCAAAGGCCATTGTGTATGGCGTACATTTTTTGCATATCGGGTTGTACGGTCTAATGTCCTGTCATGAGCTGCTTAAATTTTTTTTGATGATAAAAATAAGCATTTTCATAATTAATGATCGTGTAAATTTTCTATTTTTTTTTTATCAAGAAATATGCATCTGGATTACAGGGTATTCTTGACAAAAAGTACCAAATTGAAAAGAGCATAGAAATTTCAATGTTTTTTTTTTTAAATGAGTATAAATATAAAGTATATATAAGTTTGAACATTTATCCATTTAAAATTTTTTTGAATATGATAGTTTCTTTTATAAGAATCATTTCAGCATCTAAGGATTTTCCAAAGAAAATATCGTCCCAAATTTCAGCAAGTTTTTGTACCAATTATGACCTTAAATTTATATAAAATTACTCTAAACTAAAATAGTATCAGAAGCATTATATTAAGTTTAATGAAATTTTTTCGTTGAGTTCAGAGAAGTTTTCTTTTTACCCCATTCAAACTGAACCCCAAAATATGAATTTTCGTTTTTTTCAAGTTTTCAAATCGTAAACTTGAAAATAACGAAAATATGTATTTTGGGGTTCAGTTTGAATGGGGTTATTGCAAAGAATTTATATTTTGAACATTTTTATTAATAACGTTTGCACTTTTTAAAGACTAGCCTACCAAAAAAAATTTTTTTTTTTCATTTAACTCTTTCGGGGCCGTGGTATAACAATAATACCACTATTCTAAATATTTTTTATAAATTCTGTGCGCATTGGTATGGTACAAATACCGTTTTAACATGTAATTTAAAGCTTATATTTTATAAAAAAAAAAAATATTTCAAGTGCGAAAAAGAAATATATATGGGATTTATTTAAGTACAAAGATGAATGTCAGGAAGTGCCAAAAGTAAGCAAAATTCTATAGGTCAGATAACATATTTTCTGAGTCGGAACTGGGACCTACTTCAACAATCACCCTCGACTTGTAATGTGCCTCTTTGTCCAAGTAAAATTAAATCATGATTTAGCGATTTTTATAAATAAATCGTTAACTTCATACGCGGTGGTATATATGTAATACTATGGCCTTGCTCAGAATCCTACAAGAATAAAAATTTTTTTAATACATATTTTTCAATAAAACTCGATAAGTGAAAGAAAATTAAAATTTGGTTAATTTTCACTGATATCTTATAGTGCCCCAGAAAGAGTTAATAATTAAATATTCATACCGGCCAATTGTGTTTTAATTGAAATATATTCCAAGTGTGTATGTGATCAGATAATAAAAAATTAATTCATTTTTAAAAATTTAATTTCATTCCCTACTCGACAAGGAAGGTATCCCAATGGGTTCTCCCCAATCCTTATGTTATTCGAATATATGGTAGAGCGAAGAAAAATATGAGACTCTTAATCTTTTGTCGCCCAATGTGATTAAAAAATATGCAACAAGTCTAGTAAAATACAAGGAAATCTGTGATATGCCATTTTCAACTCTAATGATTAAATTTTTCTATTTAATTTTTCAATTCTTTTTCCCAATGTACATTATAATGTCATGTTTTCTCCAATATGCTCTAAATAAATGTTATATCATTGCATCAGTGAATGTTTGTTGTTGTGGTTTGAGTAGGATTTGTATAAATTATCCCTACTACTACTAGTAATAGTTACTAAGAAAACAACTAAGGATTACATATATTGGCTTTTAGAAAGTCAGCTACAGCCACCACAAAATCAATGCTTCTAACCCTTACAGAATAGTCTGTAATACTTAAAAAAAATAACAACAACAAACATTAATATAAAAAGAAAATAGTGTCTACAAATGATATTGTCATTGACCAGCAGCTGTATTTGCCAGACACCATCTACAATATGTGTTTTGATATTTCTTCATTAATGCTGATGTCATATTACAAAAAAAAACAACCACAACATTAAAACATCATTAACAACTTACGTAACTTCACTTAAATTTTTTTAAAAATTATTTTAAAACTATTCTTTAAATAATATTCCTATTATTTTTTTTATTATTATTTCGTTAAGCGGCTAAAGCGAAAATTTTGGCAAATTCTGAACTGTTTTTTAAAAGTGGCAGCAACATCAATCTCACATGTATAGCACAACAAACAACAACAGCTCCGTCATACATCTACTGGTACAAAGATAATTTATTGATCAACTACTCACAACGAGGCGGAATAAATGTTTTGACAGAGCGTTTAACAAAAACCAGTAAACTTCAAATAGCACGTGTAGTTCCATCCGATTCGGGTAACTATACATGTGCGCCAAGTAATTCAAGTAAGTACTAGTATGTATATGAACAACAAATACATACAAAAAAAAACAAAAACACCCTAAAATCCACAGACACTTTAAAATAAACTTGTACAAACAAGTTTCGCTACTGTTTGTTGCATACGCGAAACCTAACCTAACTACACATGTGTAAGTGCTTTAACATGTATGTGTCTCATATATGTGTGTTATTTTTTGTCATGTTTGTTAGCATTTTGTGTCACACTCTGCATAAGATAGTAAAACGTATGGAAAATATAACCAATAATAGTGTTTTTTAACAGTTTTTCTTACCACATTTTGTGGTATACATATACGGGAAACAGTAGTAAGTCATTGTTGATATAAAAAGCTTGGAGAAACAAAAATATAAACCTAAAAGTAGGTCGGATAAACATGTGTATGTAACATATTAAAGTTTACAGAAATGAAAATGTTTTCTTTTTTTTTTTTTGTTGAGTCAATATTGGAATTTTTTAAAAATTTCTTAACTAAGGATAGAAGAACAACTTATGTTTTTTTTAATACTAACTTTAAAGCTCGATACTTTGCTATGGGCTGTTTTAAATATATATTATTGATTTGGCCTATACGCCAAAAAGTAGTTATGGAGAATAAGCATAAAGAAGGTTTACATTTTTTAAATTTTGTAAGCAAATCTGGCATTTACATGAAAGTCAGGTATGATACAGCATATCGAAAAACGGATTTCGGAATCAGGAAGAGGATTTATACAATATATATAATTTATTCCTAACTCAATTTTTTTTAAAAGATAGTGGGTCAAACCGATAATAAGCAGACGATATATTCTTCCTTCCCTTTAAACCTCATTTTTAGCACCTTCTTATTAGATTTTACCCAAAGAATATTATCAGTGCATTAGCAAAAACCTCAGAATACAAACAATTTCTATTCACTATTCAGAACTACGAATGAGTAGGAAACTTAATGCCAAAATTAAAGTTCCTAATATGGGTGAGGGTACCTTGTTCATTTTTATTCCCATTTTTACTACGTTACTTAGAAATTTTAAAGAGTATATCTTCTGTAAAATACCATATATTTTAAACCTTTTAAATTTAAGTTTCCTAGCGGTTTGAACAGGCCGTTAAGGGAGTGACTCTTTCTCTTTGGAAACCATTTTTATCATGTTTAAAAAGAACTTCATCAATAAATTAGCCTTTACATTAGCAAACATAATTGTACTTTTGGCTTGTAGCCAAAAGGGTTGTGGCAGGACGTTAAGCGAGGTACTTACTCAGTGGAGCAAATTATTTAAATTTCAGATTTCAAGATCAGGGGGTATGGGCCAAACATAAAGAGGAAGTTTTTCTTTTGTTGTATCCTGCCTAAAAAATGTAAAATAATCCCATTTTGGTGGATGTCTGTCTAAGCCGCAGAAGGAATTTCTAAGTCAAACTTCAATTTTCTTGGATCTGCGATTTTGCTTTAGGGTCACTTTTTTATTTTTACCTAATTTTTACTTAAAAAAAATTCCAAAAATTATTAATTTTATTATCATTAATAATATGTACACCAATAAAAAAAATTAATAATCATTGACATATATATTTGTATGATTTTCGAAAAACCTAAAAATAGAGTAAAATCGCTAAACTGGAAAAAGATATGATAACTATCAATAAGAGCCAAACTTAATCCACTCCATTTCGTTAAATGTGTTAACTGTTTTGAAATCACTCGTTCCCCGTTCCATTCCATTTCGTTCCTCTGCCTCGATTTCCGTTTCATTCTAGTTTGATCCTCTAGACTACATTCTTAACTACATTAGTTTAACGATTTGTTTTCATTGGCTTGTGTTTGAGTTCTATTTATTCCTCTGTTTAGTGTTTCAATTCTACTAGTTCACCGGTTCCATTGCATTTATTTCCCTTGCCTTATTCTCCATAAAACACATTTTTTATATTTTAGGTTTCTATTGTGTGTAATTTAATAAAAAAAAATTCAGCTAAGTTAAAAATAAAAAATATTTATTTTAACTTTTTTATACATTTCTTATTAGGTTTCTACTGTGTGTAATTTATTTAAAAAAAATTCAGCTAAGTTAAAAATAAAAAATATTTATTTTAACTTTTTAATACATTTCTTCAAAATGATTTACTGATATTTACCGCTTTTTCAGTTTCATTAATTTTCATCTTTTGTATAAAAAATTTGTTTTCATTGCAGTTATTACAAATTTAAATTTTGTTTGTTGTCTATTAAAAAAAAATATATTTAAAAAATTCCATTCGTTTTTTTATTCAAATTGTTTGTTTATATACAAATTAATTTAAATCAAATTAAATTACAAGAACTTCATAAACACACAAACGTACACACATATGGGCATTCACACAAAACGTGTCTATTGACTGTGTGAGTAAACATTTTGTAGATAAAAAAAACAAACAAAAATGAAAACAATTTCAAAAAAATTAATAAATCTATTATTTTTTACGGAATCGGTAGGTAAAATATTAATATTTATTTTTAACTAATCAATTATTGGTTTCTTACTGATGTTTTTGTTATTTAAACAACATTTGAAAGTAATTAACAAAAAACATTTAATTTAAATGAAAAGTAAGTAGACCAGCTTTTAAATGAAATACCATTTCTTTTAAATGGTATTTTCAGTTATTTTAACTTAGAAACTAGAAAGAAGTTTTGACAGGCCATTAAGAGACTAACTTTTCCCTTATTTTTCACCATTTACCTCACCCCCTAGGAATTACCAAAAATCCTGTATTTTCCATAAGTCAGCCATACTCCGAAGAAAACATATTTCGAATTTCAGACCAAGACCTCTCCGTGTAAGAAAAGTATTATTATGCCAGATTTCCAATTCATTCCCAGAAATGGAGACACTAACAGTTGGAACGGCAACCCTATCAATTTGTGCTTCCAAAATCGAAGGTGGCTGACAAGGGTAATTCAATATATATATAAAAAAAACTCATTTTGTACAGGTAATCACTAACTATGAAAAAGGAATTTCGCATAGTCATTCTCTTTAGGGTGTGTGATATATAAGCCTGTTCACATCCATGAGTTGTGGTTTTATAAGGAGGCTGACGATGATCTGGTCGCTCGGGGCGAAAGTGTTCACTTCCTCTAGCACTGATCCTCATAATTTTTTCCATTAAAAAAATTAGTTTTTACTATTCGTTAGTAACATTTAATTATGATCTTGAGCCTGATAAAATTTAAAAAATATATATTTAAAACAGAGAGATCGAGTAATATATACAAAATTTACATTTGTTATTATTTTAAGATATATTACCCTTACTAAGAACTATCATCGTATGTAAAACAAATTAAAGTTAAGTCTTTTAATATAGCTATCAATAGCTGTATGTCAGAAATGTTCGTGGACACTGTGGCGTATGAGTGTTAAAAAAACTAATGAATATTACTTATACGTTTAGTTATAAATAACTAAAATTATAAATGTAACAAGGGCCTCAACCAATTGGAAATTGATGTACTAGTATTTGGTATTACGAACCACATTGCCCCATATTTAAGACTTAGTTTTTCTCGAGGACATTTCTCCATAGAAAAATTAAAAGATTGTTGAAAATACATTACATTTTCAAAGATTTTTATGTGATTTACAAAAATTAAATACATTTTTTTATACAATTTTTTTTAAATATTTTTTTTATATTTTATTTAAAAACATCTTTATTTTTTTCTATAATAGTTATCTTTATAATTTTTTAAATATTTTAAATGCTCTTAGAAAAAAAATAAAACTTATAAAATGAAGTCATTTTTCTTTCCCTGCTCGATGCTTCTTATCAGCCAAAATTAAAAAAAAAAACGGAAAATTACCGCTTTTTGTCTCACCTAGATTTTTCTCATTTAAAACGAAACTAAACGCTTTCTAGGAAAAAAAAAATAAATAAAATGTATAAATAAAAGGAAATTTTTCTTTCCCCACCCGATGTTTCCTACCAGCCAAAATTCAACAAAAGCGGAAACCTAGTTAAAATTCGCGCTTTTTATCTCACCTAAATTAACTAACACACTTGTAAATACGTTTTTCTCGTTTAAGACGAAAATAAATATCCTGTAATCCAAAAAAGCTTAAAATAAAATTTGTAGGCATATGGTTTGCGGAACGTGCTTTCTTTGTAAATGAATATTTAATATCTTACAGTGTCCAAATGTCATTTATCTGTTTAAATGATTAAATGCTATTTGCACAAAAAAACAAATACACACAAAAAGAAGAGACAAAAAGTAAGAAATAGAAATAAAACTTTTACAAGTTTAATCAATATTTTCTGGAATTGAAAGGAAACATATTTTACAAATGCAGATTATCGTTTTGTCTGAGCACGTACAGTGTACGGACGTTAAGTGTAAATATGCTTTAATACGTTTATTTTACGTTCATCTTTATGTACAGTTAAAATATTGTCATTTCTAAGGCAAAGACAAAATAAATTGTATTTAATTATTAAAGTGTACTACAATGTTGCTTAATAATAAACCTCTTAAATAATGTGGGTGTATGGACGGACGGTATACAACTTGATTGTACATTAGAAAATATAATTTGTTAATTATAATGAGAAATGTATATATATATTTTTTTCTTGCTCATATACATACAAACTTGTGCTCAATTAAAAATCTTTAATTATAAAACAATTGCTTTCTATCTTAGTCATGCTTGTAGTATAGTTTTATATTAAAGTACACACAGAAAAATAATATCCCTTAAATTTTTTTTATAAATTTTTTTTTTTCGAATAAATAAATATTAAGCAATTAATTTTTTAAATGATTTTATTTAAAGATTGTAAATATTTAAACTTTAACAAGTAATAGTCATCATTGGCATTTTTTTTAATTGAAACAATTACAATTTTAGTTGAAAATAATGTTTTTTATTTATAAAAATTTAAAGCATATTTTTTTATGTGTATGTGAACATTTTAATGGGAAGTGTAAGTTAAGTGGATCTTTTGTGTGATTTTATATATGAGTTAAGATGTCAGTGTAATTATATTACAGGTTAACTACTAATAATTAAAGATTAAAGTCATAAAATTTAATAGAGGAAATTGGGTTAATTTGGGAATAGTTTTGATTAAGCGTAAAAATTGTTCAAATGTTTTTTTAATATTTTATAAATTGGTTCCGGTTTTGTTGAATTTTTGAGTGGTTCTTCGTAACAGGAAATACTTAAAGTTTTAGCCGAAAATATATAAATTACTAATTTAACTCTTAATAATGGCGTATTAAAGATAATAATAAAATAAATGATTAATTAAAGAAAAAAAGTTAAAAATATTATATATGTCAAATTTTGTTTAAAAAATTTCTCTCATAAGCTTTTAAAAACGTGCAAAATTACTATAAATGAAATCAGTTTATTTCTTGGCATATTAATAGCGTTTCTTCGAAGATATCATTTTTGTTGAGAAGGTTACACTCTCTTGATTTATATCTGCCTCTCTCGATTAGGATACGTGTTGCTAATGCCTTGTTAATGCCTCATATATTGTATTGTGTTGAGGTGTTTTCTGGTACCATAGATACTGAATTTAATAAGTTTTTTTAAGAATTTTAATAGAATTATTAGGTATGTTTTTGCCCTAAGACTTCGGTCCCATGTCACACCGTACGTGGTCAAATTTCTTGGGTGCTCTTTTAATAATTATGTAGATATGAGGTTACTGATATTCTTTTACAAGGCAATGGTGAATGGTTTTCCGGACTACATAGTTGACAATTTTCTCTTGTCTAATTCGGAAAGGAATCCCCAATTAGTATACCCAATGCATAACACTACAATGTTTGAGCGATCATTTCAGATTAGGCTTTCACGAATATGGAATTCCCTACCTATAAATCTGAGGAGTTTCACTTTTTCAGCCCAGGTATTTATGCGGAAGCTGAAGGGTTACTTTCATGTTTAATAGCGGTTTGTGCTACCTTTCTTTTTTTTTTTTTTTTTTTGTTTGTTATATATACATATCTCTAAAAATTTATATTTAATTTTATTTTTTTTTTTTTATTAAATTTTTTTTCATTTAATTCTTTAAGAAAAACTAAATGTCTAGGTAAAGTTTTTTCTTGTTTTGTTTATTTTCTTAACTATTGCTACACTTAGGGAAACCTGATAATTGTATTGCTATTATGCTATATGTATTTTATTTTTATTTTACTTTATTTTTTTATAATTAGTTTTTTTTGTTATTATATAAATTGTTATATTTATTTTTTATTATGTAGTAGCTTTTATTAATCATATATGGCCTAAGGGCT
The DNA here is from genome assembly GCA_949748255.1 of Eustalomyia histrio. NCBI lineage: Eukaryota > Metazoa > Arthropoda > Insecta > Diptera > Anthomyiidae > Eustalomyia > Eustalomyia histrio. The sequence goes on from OX456523.1 coordinate 241,326,741, forward strand.
TTGGTTATGTAATTTGAAGAAAATGAATTCTATATTTATTATAAAAAAAAAAATAAAGGTTGAAGACGATTCAAGATATACAGTACTCAAATAGTTTATATTTTTTTCTATAAATGACTCTATCTGTATAATAAAATTACATTTCGAAAATTGCTGATCTGGAGTTATTACCTCAGAAGTTATAGCAATTTTCAATTTTTAAAAATTGACACTAAACATTATTACATTTCACCGAAATTGATCTCACTTAATACCAAGTCTGATCTTGGTTACCTTTGCTTAATTTCAAAAAAAAAATCTTTTAACTGGTTTTGTTGTGAGTTCTGTAGCGAAAATAATATTTTAATTTGCAAGTAGAGTCTATAAAATCCTTTGTTATTAGGTATAAAAGTTAATAATATCGATTTGGACAACAGATGGCATAACTATCACATATGGTTTGTGTCAATAATAACAAATATGGTATTTGGAGTATAAAAACATCTGTCATTATAATTCAGTATTCGATAGACGCCAAAGTGTAAACACAGATTTTTTCAATCGCTATAATAATGTCGAAGTTTGCGCCTAAAAAAGATGTTTTGCGGGGCAGTCTGATAATCTTTATTCATTTGAAAAAAAAAAAAACGGCTGCTGAAAGTTATCGATGTTTACGGTCAACATGCACCAACTCAAAAAACGTGTGAACGATGGTTTGCGCGATTCAAAAGTGGTGATTTCGACACAGAAGATAAGGAGAGGCCTGGTCAGCCGTAAAAGTTTTAAGATGAGGAATTAGAAGCATTACTCGACGAAGATTGTTGTCACTGGGAGTCACACAACAAGCCATTTCCCTACGTTTAAAAGCATTGGGATTCATTTAAAAGCAAGGAAATTGGATCTCATATGAATTGAAAGTAAAAAGAAGTAATTTTTGTATCGTATTGTTACTGGTGATGTAAAATGGATACATTACGATAACCTCAAGCGCAAAAAGTCATATGTAAAGCCCAGCCAACCAGCCAAATTAACACCGAAGCCGAATATCCATGGCACCAAGGTAATGCTCTGTATTTGGTGGGATCAGAAGGGTGTTTTGTATTATGAGCTGTTGAAATCAGGTCAGACGATCACAGGGGACCTGTACCAAACACAATTAATTCGACCAGACACGAGCCCATAACCTTCCACCATGGAAACGCTCGGCCACATGTTGCAAGACCGGTCAAAAACTATTTGGAAAACAGTGGATGGGAATTTTTGGCTCACACGCCTTATAGGCCAGACCTTGCCCCTTCTGACTACTATTTGTTTCGATCGATGCAGAACGCCCTTACTGGAATACGCTTCACTTCAGAACAGGGTATAAGAAATTGGTTTCATTAATTTCTTACCTCAAAACCGGAGCAGTTCTTTTGGCGCGGAATTCATATGCTACCAGAAAGATGGGAAAAAGTAGTGACTAACGATGGACAATATATTGAATAATGTATCAATTCATTTTGTTATTATAATAAATGCATTTTTCAAGCGAAAAAATCGACATTTTTTTCTTGTATACCCAATATTATCAATAATGTACACTCTAAAAAGTGTCCTTAAATTTACCACGATAGTGTGTACAACTTTTTATTAATAACCACAAATAGTTCTTTAAATTAAGCACAAAATGTTTAAAAAATTATGTATTTAAAATATTTTTACCAAAGCGTAAATATTATAATTAGGCGATTTTTTACAGCCATCTTGCTTGAAATTAATTGCTTTAATACAAAAAATATTATTTAGCCATAAACTACTTTATATCTGACAAAAGCTTTTTGGCGGTCCTGGACAATACACTAAAAATATACGGTTGCATTAATTTACTTGTTTTTACATGTTCTTTACTTTGTTCTGCAAAACCAACTGTAACCCGTGCATACTGTTAACGAAAAATCTGATGCCAATTAAGCTAACTCTAGAAGTTGTGAGTATTCCAAAATATTCAAAAACATGTCCAAAATTGGCGATGTCCTACATTATTCCACTTCACAGAATAGACCATGTTCCCCTTATAATTTTAATTAAAAATAATTTAATACATGCATAGTATTTCAATATTATTATAATAAGAGGTAACAAAAGTTTGAAGAAGTTAAGAAACAATTTTTAAGGATTTTCTTTAGAAATGTGGTAATTTATATGAAGAAAATTTTAAAGATTATCATTTATTAAGAAATTTTGTTTACTTTAACCCAAAATACCACATAGTTATGGTTACTTAACCACTGAATTTCAAAAATAACAAAGATTGGTTACCCGAGCAGGAAACGTTTTTACTTACGAACATACAATTTATATTTTCGTACAGTTTTCAAATGGTGGTTATACCGGTGAAAACTCACTCGGGTCCTAATTAAACGATATATAATTATAGCTTTATGTCTAAAGGCCCTAACTAAATTTTGTTTCTAGCAATTGTTTTCGCCAACTTTTTAATAAAAATTTCCAGAAATGAAATTTTATACCCAGATTTTCCTTCTCCTGTAAAGTAACAAAAAAAAAATAATAAAAAAGGCCTTTTCTACATTAAGCCATTGGTACACTTTTTAAGAAACATTTTTTGTTTTGTGTACCAATTTAACTAATCTTTTCACATTTCTAATTTCTCAATGTCTCACTTGGTTATTGCTGACTAATTACTTTTTGTTTTAGATTGTATTTGCTCTATATTTCACTTAAATTTCTAGCATACTCAAACCGAACATATTATTTCTAACCATAAATCAACCTACCACACGTACAAGATATGTTATTGAAATTTCATTTAAGTTGGTGAAATTTATAGTTTTAAAGTTTATTTAATTGTTTTAAAGCAGCTTGAAAATCTGACACGTTGTTTATAAAATTTTAAATATAAAAAAAAAATAATTTAATTTTTCTAATTATTTACGCCACTAAACAATTGCAAATCTTAAACATATTAAACCATTTAAACACTAAGGATTTTCCTTTTTTAATGAATTTATTTTACCTTTTTTACACTCACCAAAAAAAAGTCTGTAATGGCAACTGAAAATTTTACTGTTATTACTGGAAATTTTGCTAATTTGAGCCCAGCGGTATTTTTTGCTAATTTTAGCAATACATGTCTGCTGAGGTGTAGTACAATGATTTTGTAGAAGAAATTAGCTGCCGCTGCTTAATTTTAGTAAACTTTTTGCAAAGTGCAAAATCAGCAAAATAAATTTACTGAAAATTATTAATATTAGTAAAACAAAAATTAGTATAAAAAATTAGTAAGTACTACTAAATTTTAGTAAATTACTGTCAATTCAATGAATTGTAAGATATAGCAAAATTTTATTATAAAAAAATAATATTTTTTTATTTATTTTTATTTTATTTATATTAATCATATAATTACAAATTATGTCCTTATACCCTAACCGAGCACTAGCAACAAAGGCCATCGGCTCGTTGTAGCGAAAACAGATCAGAGCCTCTGGTGGGAATTGAACCCACGACCCCCGCACTGATAAGCTAGCACACTACCAACTAGCCTACCGGGGCGCTCAAATAATATTAAAATGTACAAACTAACTCAATTATTTTTAGATACACTTGTTACGCTTTAAATCTTTGAAATTTCCTCACGAAGTCGAATATACAAATTTATATTTTTTTATTTTTATTTTATTTATTTTATTCAAAAAATACTTAAGACAAAATTCAAAGGTTTAACAAATATCCAAAACATAAACAATATCCACTTTTTTTAATATCCCATGTAAAAATTGAAATATATATGAGCATACATGATCATACATGGGCATACATGCTCATATACATCCATACTCGATCTCATATATGATCATATATCTTCGGATCTGAAATTTGAGGGTATATGATCATATACGAGCATACATGAATAATATATGAGCATGTATGATAATATATGCACATATATCACCATATACCCTCAAATTTCGGATCCGAAGATATATGATCATATATGAGATCATGTATGGACGTATATGACCATGTATGCTCATGTATGATCATATACAAGCCCATGTATGATCATGTATGTTCATATATATTTCGATTTTTACATGGGATTAGTAAATTTTTTTTTGCTAATTTTAGCAAATCGGTTTTCAAAAATTTGTAAAATAATTTGAAGGATTTGTAAATATTCTGAAAAAATTCTGCAATTTATGAAATGTAAATATCTAAAGAATTTACTAAATAATATTTTTTTTTACTAAAAATTTTTAGAAAAATAGTAGTGTGACTAGAAACCGTTTACAAATTTTTCTACTAACTTTTTTTCTGAGTATACAGTAGATGTTTTCAGGTTTTATATATCTAGTTTAAAGTTTAGGGGCGCTTCTTCCATTTTAAAAACAATTTATACCACGTTTTTTTATACAAAAAAAAAAAAAAAATCAAAAAAAATATTCGCTGTAAATCAGCCCGCACTTTAATGAACCTATACTTTAAATTTCGGATATTTTTCCCTTTTTATACAAATATTCTAAATTCCCATCTTAGTGAAAGGTCCCTATTTCACTTAAAAAATTTCATGTTCTTTGCTCTAGAGGCTTGTACCAATCAATCAAGGAGGCTCTTTTTCATATACATGGGAACACATATTTTAAATTACAAATATCTATTCGAAGGTATTTTACAGGAAAGTGGGGAAGATTTTTCTCTTTTGCCCCTAGCCGTACAAATTTCTTAAAAATCCCCATTTAGTACACCCACAATATATTTTCCGTTACCCGTTGTATTATTTTTCTTTAATTAATACGTACAGTTTGTTTTTAAATGAAGAATCAATTGAATTTTATAGAAATATATTTTTTAACTATTTGAAAAATATATAAAAAAAATACAGACTTTCAGTAGGGGTTGATATTTTATGTTAAATGTAAAATTTAACATACTTTGTTCAAGCACCAGTTTTATACAAATACTATCAGAAAACCCCTTAAATAAACAAATTTGCCATATCTGTTCTTTTCTACAGCCATATTATTTTGAGTCAGACTTGGAAGTATTTCATTAACATTTATTACCATTACATTAGGTTAGATTGAAAAATAGGAATCGAAAACCGATTCATGTCTAGCTCAAAAATGGGCTTGTTGTGTATCAAAAAAACAATAACTGAAATTGATTTAAAAATCATTTTAATACAGTGTTATCCTTACGCAGAGAAAAGAATATCATGTTATGGTTAAAATTCTAAATGATCATAGTATGATCTTAGAGATTATAATGAGGATAAAAGCATCCCCATTAATCATAATATAATCAATCAGAATTATATTAATGATCATTAGAATCATACTATGATTATTTTGAATCCTCAGTTATAGATTGTAACAGAAAACGAGTGATTTTGGAACACTAAACAAAGTGATCTTAAATTAAAGTGCTACCCAGAAAAAACATGGTATCAACTACTTACCAGGCTATTTACTCGCTTAATTACTTCTGTTCGCGATGTCCAAAAAGTAATGGGTACTCATTGTTTTTTGGCTGTTCGTAAGAGAGAGGGTAATGACCACCCATTACATTGTGTTTTTTGTAAGTGAGAAGGTAATGACCACTCATTACTTTTGGGACATCACGAACAAAAGTAATTAAGCGAGTAAATAGGCTAGTAAGTAGTTAAACCCCTTGTTTTTGCTGGGTATTAAATATCTGAACATATATGTTACCGATTAGTTTTATATTACAGCAATTATTCTCCATTTGAAATAAATTTTTTTTGTTTAAAATTAATAATTTAAATGATATTGATCAATAAAGTCAAACTTTTTCTTTCATCATAATAATTATTAATTCAATAAATATTAATGCAATGCTAATATATGCATCGATTAGATGATTCAGTCAATTATTTAGTCCCATGTATGTTTTATGTATACCCAAAGTATTCAAGTTACAGTTTAAACTAACATTTACAATATCTTAAATTTTACTTTGCTGTTGATGCACTTTTTGTTTAGTTTTTTTTTTTAATTATTCTTCTGAAAATTGCAAAAAAAATATTGTCCTTACGACAGCAACAAACAATCAACTGTAACAAACAAGATTGCCAACACTACGATACAAAAAATGGCTAAATTTTGAAGAAAAAAAATCGCTAGAAATCGGCAAATTATCACAACACACAAAGTAGATTAAATATTTATTATAAACTAGCTGACTACTTATTCTTTGCATGGATAGCTACACCCTAATCACCTAGAGTTGAGGGAAGGAGGGAGAAAATTTTGAATTATAGGTACTTTTTGATGTCAAATAAAAAAAAAATATGTAAAAAATTGTTTCTCAAAAAAGTAGATAAAACATATTCTGGACATGCTAATCACATAGATAGAGTGTTGGCCAAGAATAAGAAGGCGACATGCAACAATTTTTGCTGTCAGAGAAAACGAGCCAAAAATAACGACGTACGACGGTGAATGCACAAACTGTCGTATTTATTTTTGTCTAAAGAGTACCGTAGAGATTCTTTACTCCACACAATCTCCTTCCCTTACTACAGACCCAATTTTTTTTTTTTTTTGTTTTGGTTTTGGTTTTTACATTTTAATTTTACAAAATCATTAAAAAGAAATAATTACTTTAATAAAAAAAATTAAAAACGAACATACTAAGATAATTATTATATGTTGTTCAATCGCTAGTATACAAAGAAAACATAAGAGCTATAGAATATCGTATATTAATTTTAATATTGAGGTAAATAATTGAGATAAAAACTACCCTATCTCATAAGTTGAACCCAATTATAGATGGTTATAAAATTTGATTAAAATCGGTTCAGTAGTTTCGCAGTTTATCGCGAACATACATCGTGACATTAAATTTTTATATATAAAGATTAAAGTTTTTGTTGTTTTATTTACTTTGAAAAATTTCTTGACTGTTACAATAAAAACTATTTATATTTTATTGCCTCTGGATTGCTTTTAAAGGAGTTTAAAAATTTGAAAAATATTTTGCATTTAAAAAATGTTCCACTGTGCACTGGCTTTATAAATGTAACAACTGTAAACAGGGGTACCACATGTTCAATAAAATTGATAAATTTTTTGAAAATCAACCAATCACAACATTTCGTTTTTAAATTCTTTATTCTGATTGGTCGATTTTCAAAACATTTATCAATTTTATTGATTGATAAATTTATAAAGCCGGCGCACAGTGGGGCATTTTTAAAATATTTTGGTTTGCCATGAAACTTCACACACCCATAATTTGGAGCTTAATTTATAAAATCGGTGTACACATAGTAAAATTATTTTTAAAATTAATTTTAGCATGATCGAGGTGCCCTAGTTTGAGGCCTAATGTCTCACTCCTGATAGGTCTATGGGGTCCTTCTATGAGTGTGTGAAGTTTCAATGGTTTCCCTTTGCAGGTTACAATGAGAACATTTTTAAAATCGTGTAATGGAAATATGAAGATACCCAGAAAAAAAAATGGTAATCATTCTGTGACTATAACTTCTTTCATTGCTTCCTAAACTTCAGTTGACATTCTTGTATGATTTTTTGATGTTATTCTAAGGCACTTCCAAAAGAATTCATGTGTTCATATTTCAAATGCAGTGATCTGGATATAAACCCGAAGCATATCTTAAAAAATCACTCTTCATTACTTCTAAAGCATAAGTTATAGTACATCCTATATTTTTTGAATCTAAAGCATTTATTCAAATTAAAAAAATAGTTCTGGTGAACTTTTTTAATTTTTTTATTAAATCATTTTTTATATTTTAGTTTAAAATTAGAATTTATGCATTTTTGCAATTTTCATAAAAGTTTTGAAACATCAAGAAAAACAGATTTTTTTAACTTTAATTGAAACTACCTGGCCTGTCATTTGCATTTTTTCAGCCTTAAATATTTTTTTGACGACGCAATCTGTGCATTTTTGCATTGTGTTTATTATTTAACACTACACCATTTCCAATTATAATTCAGAATTTATCAAAATAATTTTAAAATTGTATAAAAATTATTTAAAATTGCCCAAAAATGTTTAAAAATTGTGCAAAAATTATTTAAAATTGTTCAAAAATATTTTAAAATTGTGTAAAAATGTTTCTAAATTGTACAACCAGTTTTTAAATTATCCAAAAATATTTTAAAATTTGTGTAAAAATTCATTAAAATTTTTGAAAAATGTTTCAAAAATCCTTTTTCACTTATGCAGAATTATTTATTTGTTTTAATAAAGAGTATTTGTATATCAATGCTTAAATTTCGCTTCTTTGAAGTTATTTTTCTGCATTCTTATGAATTAAATTTGCATCAAAGCTTAAATACTACAAAGTATATGAACATTTTCCACTCATGCATCAGAATATCTTATCATTGCTTCCTTAGAGTAAAGTATGAGTAATGCTAGTAGCTACATTTGAATACTTCCATCCTATGACACGCTAATGGTAAATTCATCGATGAAACCATTAGAAAAGAAGTGATGATTTTGCCATAGTAGTGATGCTTTTATTGCTTCTTTGGCAGCTTAATTTTTGCTGGGTAGCTTTTATTTTATGAAATAGTTTAAAAAAAAAACTAAAATTTCTTACACAAAACTTAACTAAAAGTAGAAAAATTCCAGATAGCAAATAAGGCACCGAAGAAAACAAATCTCATGGGTCTAGCGAAGAAAAAAAAATTGATAAATTGACAACCCTGATAACAATTACGCCAGAAAGAAAAAAATTACAAATCATGCTAAAGTCGAATTTTTGTCAAGTAGGTAAGAAAATTAATCCTCCAGTTGTTATAAGCAGCACACAGAAATCTATTATTTTACCATTATAGGACATAAATGTTAAATCATAAGAAAACTTTTGTAATTTTTATTACATTTCTAAAAGAACTACTGCTTGGCATTTGGCCAAAATTTGTGATAAAATGAAAATGGTTTAACAGGTAACATATAAAGTCAACAATATTCAAATACCCCTAAATACTGTAGTAACTATTTTATTAGCGACCTTGTATTTTCTATTTTATATGTACTGCATCTGCAGTAACTTTCACTGCTCATCTGTTTTATTTTTATACTTGTTCACTTCTTCTATTTCATATTGTTCTCCCTCTGCATCATAGTTTCCGGTTGTAACTTTGACTTTTTTTATTTTTTTTTGTTGTTGTAAACTAAGATTTCATATTATATTTGTATTAAAAAAAATTGCATTTATACAAGTAAATTTAATTTTATTACAATTTTAATTTCGAAAAATGTTATTCCTATTTTTAGTTTTTCATCTGCCTTCACTTGTACTTGACTTAAATTCTTAAGGGTATTAAAATAGTAGATGCAATAGCATTTATAACTAAATGACTTTGTTTGAAAGCAAACTAAAATGAAAGATTTTTAAAGTGATTTTAATGTAAGTGGCAATAGGTGAAAATAGCATATGTCGATTTAAGGGAAAATCTAACATTTTTTTGTAATTTTTGATGGACTTGTGACCAAAAAAAAATAACAATTAAATACAAATGTTCAAAAATAATCCCTGAAGAAGATATCCATTGAGATAGCGAAATTTTGTATAAGAAATAAATATTGTATAAAATAGACCTTGAGCTTAACTACTTATTATCTGGAATTTATTTTTTAAAATTTTATAAAAATCCATAAAATTAAAATAAGTAATTTTTGAGCCCACTTTTTAACCCATAATCCTTCGAGATGACACAACCTTTGAGATGGTCAACCATAGATTTATATATTATATCGCATATCTGACTGTTTTTTATTCTCTCTCACATATCCGAGTTAATTTTATTTAGGGGATCCCCTTTTTAGTTCTAATGTTAAAACAAAACTTATTTACTTTCGCCTCATTTTCATGCATAAACTCGTCTTTAAAATGTTTCAATATGTTAGTTATTTCCACAGTTAACAAATATATTCTTTAAATTCAAATGAGCAATCATGAAATTAATACCTTCGATATATGCTATTATAAGAAGATGCCTCAGATATTTTGATTTTAATTTATTTTACCATTGAATTAAATATATTCACATAATAAAACTCACCTGCTTTAATTTGTTTACTTTTTAGCAATATTAGAGGAAAGTGGTGTACAATGAAACGAGTGTACCCTGATGCATTCGATTTTTTTTTTTTTTGCATATTTCTGGCATTTTTGACAAAAATTTTATTCTAGAAAGTGTTTTTAGCATTGCGCTTATGTTTACCACAGATGTGGGTCTATAAAATAGATAGATTAGAAGCAAACAAGTATAAAAAGGCTAAATTCGGATATACCGAATCTTTGAATAACCTCCACCAATATCATAAAAAGTTGTTCCCTACTGTTTTTGATACAAAAAATACAACAAACTTTTGAAGTAAAATTATGGAGATGAAGAAATTTTTTTAAGTGAAAAACTTTTTTGGATGTGAAAACAAATTTTTTAGTTGAAAAAAATTTTGAAATGTAAAAATTTTTTTGAGGTGAAAAATTTTTTGTGGTAAAAAAAAAAATTTTTAAGGTGAATAAAAAATTTTATTCACTTCAAACGACTGGTGAAAATATATTATGTACCAGCCGCTACTATGAAATTGTACTAAAATACATCAATTATGGAAAATTTTTAGATACCTTCATATTTTTACCGCTAGACCAATTTTACTCATTTTCATTATTAAACTGCTCGGGAGGATGCACAACAATCTACGTAAAAAGAGCAGCCCCGCTAACGAATACGCGCTGTGATTGCCGTTTAAACAGACATACAGACGGACATCGCTAAATCCACCATATATGTTGGAGGGTATAAAAAGGGTGGTGTACCTTGAAATATTAAAAGAAATATTTTTAAAGAGAAATTCTTCCTACTAATTAATGTGTTGCGTTTTTCTTTAAGAAGGGTATGGAGGAGGTGATGATTTCATAAACAAACGGCTGACGATATAAGGAATTTTAGAAAAATCGATAATTTTGCAAACTTTTAAAACTGAAATGTTTAACATCTTAATACACTATTATTTAGTAAAAAAAATATTTAGGTTCTTACAAAATACTGTCAGAGTTACAATCATTTTAAATGCAAATGCTTCATAGCACACCACTTTCCTTTATAACACTAGGTCACAAATAACAAACTTTTGTCTGTTATTTGTTTCTAGCATACTTTTTCTCATGGATTTGGACCTACTGAACACGAAAATGAATTTTAAAAATTTTTCTGTCGATTGGTTTGCGAGATACAAATTTTTTAATTTTTTTTTTTTAATTTTTGGAGGTACACTTACTATTTTGAGCATATCTTTAGTCTTCTTTGACCTATTTTATCCTACTACTACTCAAATTAAAGACAATTGAGCCGTCTACAACTTATTCTCAGAAAATTTTCAAATCGGGTTAGTAGTTTTGATGTTGGCGGCTTAAAAAGGTTAAAAAACTGCGTTTTTTTAGTAAAAATGTGGCTGAAAAATTCATATAAAAATTCATATAAAATGTAAAACGCGATGTTAACAGCGATTTTAATTTTTTTACGTATAGCTGACACTTTTCCAAAGAAAATAAGCCCTTACTTAACAAAATCTGATGACAAATGGACGACTTATTATTTTTTTGGTAAACGACCGAAATTCCGCTATTTCACGATTTTTTGATTTTCATTATTTGCACAGCTTACCTACCCAACGCAAACGAATAAATACATTTGAACTTAATTTAAAATAAACAAAGTAGTCTTCGTATATTTTTTTTTAATTTATTTACAGCACTACATGCTCATACATATTTAAACATAAGGAGACACGGTTATCAATTGCATTTCAAAACTGTCTGTGAAAGTGTAAAGAAGTTAATATTTAGAAAACGCAAGGAAGACAATGAGTAAAAGACTACGTGTGTTCGAGTGTTTGAACGATCCAGACAATTTCTGCAATGTTTGTGGCCAGTTTATAAAAAAAAATCACGCACACAAGTTTACTCCAGCAGTACAATTGCACTATTTGAATTATTTTGGTATTTCACCAAATATCACAGAACCATGGACACCTAAGTCGCTGTGTGATCTTTGCTATATAATCTTAACCAACTGGGCAGCTGGCGGAAGGTAAGAATTTTTATTTAAACACATTATACATAGCGAATATAGTAATTTATTTTAATTTAAGCCGCCATATGAAATTCGATACACCAATGATGTGGAAAAAGCCGCTATGCCATTCCACAGACTGTTATTTTTGCCTCACCACAAACAGTGGGGTAGGAAGATTTTTTAAATGGAACTACGCTCAAGTGGGATCGTTTGCGCTTCCAGTACCACATTCGCATGATGTGCCATATCCAGTGTGCCCTGGTGCATCTCTTCAAAAAGCAGAATCGTCAGAAGAAGAGTCTGAGTCAAATGCAAGCGAATTTGAGCCGGGTGCAAAGCGAAAATTACTGTCACAGGCCGAACTAAACGATTGGGTGCGCGATTTTGGTCTCACTAAGGAGAAATCCGAACTTTTTGCGTCTCGGATGATACAGTGTGGATTTGCGGCTTCAGAAGTGAAAGTATCAGCGTACAGAAACCGTCACAAGGAGTATGCAAAATTTTATACAAAGAAAGACCAAATATGTTTTTGCAGCGACATTTCAGGCTTGTTCCAAGAGCTTCACCAAATTCACAACCCCAACGAATGGAGGTTGTTTATTGACAGCAACAAAGAGAGCTTGAAGGCAGTTCTCTTACATAATGGGAATGAAAAGCCATCTGTTCCTATTGCTCATGCGGTTCATTCAAAGGAGAACTATGAAACTATGGACATTTTGCTGAAATGCATAGAGTATAGGAAATACAATTGGAAAATATGCGCCGACCTTAAAGTTGTGGCCATTCTGTGTGGACTCCAAGGAGGCTATACGCGACATTGCTGTTTTCTGTGCCTTTGGAATAGCCGCGCTGATGATCAGCATTATATAAAAAAAAAATGGCCGGTACGAACGAAACCTGTAGTTGGAGAAGCGAATGTTCAGCGCAAACCACTAATAGAGAACCGTGAAAATATAATACTTCCGCCGCTGCACATAAAATTGGGTTTGATTAAAAATTTTGCCAAAAAATTAGACAAAGAAGGTGAAGCTTTTGCCTATTTACGGTCAATTTTCCCTTACCTTTCGCTGGCAAAAATTAAAGAAGGAGTCTTCGCAGGACCCGAGATAAAAAAAATGTTGAAAGATGAAAAATTCCCAAAGCTGTTATCACCCATCGAAGCCGCAGCATGGAATTCCTTCAGGCTTGTTGTGGAAAACTTTTTAGGAAACAACAAAAGCCCGAATTATAAGGACATAGTTGAGGATCTGGTAAAGAACTATGAAGCCATGGGAGTGCACATGTCACTTAAAATACACTTTCTGGATTCTCATTTGGATTTTTTCCCTGAGAATTTAGGAGACGTGAGCGACGAACACGGCGAGCGCTTTCATCAGGAATTGAAGGCTATGGAACGACGCTATCAGGGCAACTATGACACGGCTATGATGGGTGACTATATTTGGACCCTAATACGTGAGACCGATTGCAGCGAATACAAAAAACAAAGAAGAAGTCAGCAGTTTTTCCACATGGCATAAAATGTACACTTATATCTTTGTTTTTACTCATTTTTTTGTGCGTTGATTTGCTTAATTTAATTAGTTAGTTTAATTTCGTTAGTTTAGCTAATTGTGCGATACATTGAGCATGTAGTGCTGTAAATAAATTAAAAAATAATATACGAAGACTAATTTGTTTATTTTAAATTAAGTTCAAATGTATTTATTCGTTTGCGTTGGGTAGGTAAGCTGTGCAAATAATGAAAATCAAAAAATCGTGAAATAGCGGAATTTCGGTCGTTTACCAAAAAAATAATAAGTCGGCCATTTGTCATCAGATTTTGTTAAGTAAGGGCTTATTTTCTTTGGAAAAGTGTCAGCTATACGTAAAAAAATTAAAATCGCTGTTAACATCGCGTTTTACATTTTATATGAATTTTTATATGAATTTTTCAGCCACATTTTTACTAAAAAAACGCAGTTTTTTAACCTTTTTAAGCCGCCAACATCAAAACTACTAACCCGATTTGAAAATTTTCTGAGAATAAGTTGTAGACGGCTCAATTGTCTTTAATTTGAGTAGTAGTAGGATAAAATAGGTCAAAGAAGACTAAAGATATGCTCAAAATAGTAAGTGTACCTCCAAAAATTAAAAAAAAAAAATTAAAAAATTTGTATCTCGCAAACCAATCGACAGAAAAATTTTTAAAATTCATTTTCGTGTTCAGTAGGTCCAAATCCATGAGAAAAAGTATGCTAGAACCAAATAACAAAATGGCTGTTGCCTAGTGTAATTTATCAAAACGGATGTAGAATGAAAGAGAAATTATTGATTTTTCTGGCTTAGTATTACAAATGAAAACTATATAAATTTAAGCTAAATAAACTAAATATAGAAAAGATATTTTTAATAGAGAATCAAATTATTTTAGGCATCCTCCAAAATAATAATATTATTATATTTTATTTGTGTCTTTAAATTTGTTGATAATAGTAAAGTTTTATTTTATTGTCAATCTTTGTAAAAATTTATATAAAATCTAGTTTTAGTGTGTTTTGAGATTAGGAAACATTTTTGTTGTCGCTATTTATAATATTTTCCTACCGAATTTTAATATATCACATTACAATACAGGTTTTAAGAACCGTCAATAATTTATATAACAGCGCGATAAAAAGATTTAAAAAAAAATTAAGGGGATATAAATTTTAATAAACGTAAATAAAATAATATTAAAATTTTTGTATTTAGGAGAGATAAATATTGACTTTAAAATATCAATATTCCAACCTTTTTCAAGAACCAAAAAAGTTAATTATTTAAGGCGCTTGTCTCACCAAACACAGACCATAAGCTTCATACCATGAATATTCGTCTCTGCGAAGGATGTCGATGGCTGTCCGGGCTAAACCCATGACCTATTGCGCTTGGGATTTTCATCGCCAGTTACAATGCGATGCAAAATACCTTTTTTTTGACGTTCGAGGAGCTGTTCACAAGTGAAAAATCGCATTTCGACGTCTCGCGGCTTCAACTCGTATGTCAACCAGTTTCCTTGTTTTTGACTTAATCCCATGGCTTTAAGGCATTTGCTGACAGCCCACTCCCAATGATTGTGATAACTCACCTGGCCGTTTCTTGTCTTTGATCTCAAAATCACCACTTTTAATGTGACCAAACTACCTCCGACACGGTTGTTTAATAGAGCATGCCCTAGTAGAGATGACCTCGTGCCGCACTTTTCTTCATATTATAGTAATGAAGAAGAACTCCGCGGAAAAATACTTTATCTGGTACGAAATTAAACACGTTCGAGGCAAGATTTAATATTGTTGTTCACGTTTCAACCAAAAGACACAAGCTGCCAAAGAGAGTTTCTTAAGAAATATTGTCTTGTTTTGGCCAGTCACAGGCCCGGAAAAAAATGACGAGTGTTTGAGGTAAAGGGGTGATCCAATCCTCAGTCAAATTCGAACCTACACCCAGAGAAAGGATTGGTAACAATTCGATCAAAACGATTAACAATTATTTGTAAGGATGTTTTTTTATTTGGAATAACCTATAATCCATGATAAAGGCAAAAATATTGTATTGTGAATTAAAATGAAGGAAGAGGAAAAAACAATCCTATTATTCAATTTCGGGAATTTCTAATTAACTTTTAAAATAAAATTCGTT
The DNA here is from genome assembly GCA_949748255.1 of Eustalomyia histrio. Lineage (NCBI taxonomy): Eukaryota > Metazoa > Arthropoda > Insecta > Diptera > Anthomyiidae > Eustalomyia > Eustalomyia histrio. Next base: position 241,342,469 of record OX456523.1, read on the forward strand.
TATTAGGTTAGATTTGGTTGAAAAGAGGATAGGATTTTCGTGTCAGAATTCCCATCAGGATGACCCGTTCGCTCTCAATTTTTCTTGTACTGCCCACATCTGGGTCACCTCATAGGTCCTTTGTGATTGCACCAAAACCCATACAGATCTCCCTCAGCAGGTTGATGGCCCATTGTTCAAGGTATATTTTCGTCAAAGATGTTGGATTTTCAAGGTCATCGGAGACCAGGTTGGATCTATCTCCCAACCAGCTCATTAGCCCTCTCGTTCTCATCCACCCCACAGCGTCTACTTTATTTATATTTATTTTTATATAGTTTTAGATTTTTTTTAGTGTCTGAAAACTTTTTATATATTAAAAAGTATTGTATATTATTTTCGGAGTCACACAAAAAATAACCAATGGCCAGGTGTAAATTTTCAGCAAATTAATTATCTAAAATAGAGTTTTCTACAAATTTTTTTAGTTTTTACTAATACTCAGCAAAAAAAATATTGTTGTTACAATCGACTAAGTGTTAGCACAACTTTTGCTGAACTTACTAATTTTTTTTAATTTTTTTTTTATTAAACATATAATTACAAATTATATCCTTATACCCTAACCGAGCACCAGTAACAAATGCTATCGGCTCGTTGTAGCGAAAACAGACCAGAGCCTCTGGTGGGAATCGAACCCACGACCCCCGCACTGATAATCTAGCACACTACCAACTAGCCTACCGGGGCGCTCCTAATTTTTTTATTTTTGTGTTAAAAATCAGCTCGCTTATATTCACCAACACGATGTTGCTGATATTAACAATTTTTCTGGCAGCACACATCAGACTAAAACTTTGCTGACTCAGCAAAAATTTTTACTCACTTTACTAACTTTTTTTTTGAGTGTAAAAAAGAGTGTGTATGTATATGAATGACCAAATTCGATATGCCAAAAATCTTGAAAAATTTTTCTTAATATAAAATTTTGTGGAACGTAATAATTGAGCAGGTTGTGGATTTCACTTTTAGGTGAAAGTGAAAATTTCATAATTTTTTTTATTTCAATTTCTTATAGTTTTGTTAAAAATTTAAGTGAATTATTATTGTACAGTGATCATTTAAGGCAGTAAAGTTGAAATTGAATTAAATAAACACAGTGAAAAAGGTGCCATAAATTTCAATTTCACGCGGATTTGTATTCGCACTAATTCCAGAATATGCCCGAATATTTTTAACTTAATATTGGGTTTCACAACTAAAAATATTATTTAGTATGTTGTCGGTTGACAACAAGTTAGGTGGTCACAACTATACTGTTTTCTGAGTGTCCAAAACAGCGAGTACCCATCAAGCCGACTTACAGGTTGTGTAGGTTATCCCCAGTTCCGACTTTTCTTTTATAACCTAATCAAAACCTTAGTACTTTTTATTTCCAATTGGTTTTGTTGAGGCATTTAAATGTTTGTTGCACTGTGTAATCCACAAGTAGTTTTATATTGCATTATTTTTTTTTATTTTTCTATTTTCTACATAAGCCTTCGAAAAACAAAAGATAGCAAAATAATGTTCAAAAAGAATAGTTTTATTGAAAAAAAAAAAATAAATAAACTTTTTTGTTTTTTTAAATAGTAGAACATATCGATCAAAGTTTTAACTATGCCAAAGTTACTTTCGCTTCCTGTAAGCAAACGGAGTGCATCGAAAAATAACAGAAGCAAACGTTTTTTTTTTTTTCAGCTGATGGGTTTTTAATGCAAACACACACATTGTGGTGTCACAAATACTCAGACAAACTTACACATACAAACTTAATTGGAAAACATTTTTTGGGTAGAAGTGTACAGTTATTAAACAAAATATTAGGATTTATCTACAATTTGTATTAATATTGAATACTTTTTGCTTGGTGTATATTTCTCAAATAAACCATTTTAAATTGTTTGACAATGTACTGTATTTTTATTTGTGTGTAATTGTTTATGCAAAACCAAGTATTTTTGAGTTGTTTCTTTTTTTTTTGAACAGTCTGGTTTATTCTGTTATTATTCGTTGCTGCTGTGTGGCCTCAAATAGTTTTTAATTGAATAATTTAAAAAAAAAAAAGGAAAATCAATTAAAATTGAATGCAATTCTTTTTATTCTATTTTTATCTTTAAATTGTTTCTCTCTTTAACCTATTCCGTTTATTTTAAGTATAAATATTTTAGCAAACAAAATGTAAATAATAATAGATTTTTCATAGTAATTTAACCAAATTAAGCTTTAAGGCTAGGAAAATTAACTTTTTTTATTAGAAAATTTATGCAAATTATTTCCGTTGCTATAAATAAACTAGCCGGAAGTTTACACAAACCATCCATCAAAATATTGATACTATTTCCTTTTTAATTATAGCAGATATTTTTTATGTTAAATTTACTTATAAAATAGACAACAAAAACAATCTTTTTGTTCAATGGCATTTTAATTTTAAATTGAATAAAATTTTTAGTAGGTTACATTAAAAATGATATAACAAAATTATTTTTACTTTCGATTACATTGTCTAGAGACTTAGGGCATTAAGGTGTCGCTTAAATTACGAATTATTTGTCACATCAAATTTATGAAATTTTGGAAAACATTGTTCTGTACCTACTCATTTCCAAAGTTTCAGATTTTTCAAATTTCCATAATTTTTAATAGTTTGTCTATGTTTTGTAATACATTGGTTTTATATAATATTAAAATCTTTTAAATTGGTCAAGACAATTTCAAATTATTGCTATTTGTGTTTCACTAGAAATTAAATTTTGTTAATCCCATAAAAAATATTTTTCCACAAAAAAAAACTCGATTATTTTTTTAATTTAAGGGACACCTTAATATACATGTTTATAAAATTCAATAAATAATAGAAGTTGTAAAGGCAATTTTAAAACATTTCCTGTTCTTTCCTATAAACATTTATAATGAATGTCCCCCAAGTGTAAATATTCCATTTATATAAATTTAGATATACGTGTACTAGCATAAAAGCGCGATACTTTGTTGCCGATTATTTTAAATAACGATATATTAAGACAGAAGTAAATGTTTCAATTCCAAGTATCATATTTCTATAAAGGGGTACCTTTTAGCTTTTCAATTTCAAAAAAGTTTTCAGTTCAGTTAAAAATAATGGAACATACATTTTATTTTCAAAGAAATATTTATTTTAACTTTTTTTATACATTTGTTCAAAATGATTTACTGTCATTTAGCGATTTTTTTCAGTTTCATTTATTTTGTTTTATTTGTTTAGTAAAAATTTACCCACAAAACGGAAATTTGTGGTTTATTTTTTCCATTACAGTTATTACAAATTTTCATTTTTTTTTTGCTGTCTCTTTAAAAAAAAAAATATTCAAAAGTTTTCAATTTTGTTTTTTATTTAAATTGTTTGTTTACATACAAAATTATTTCAAGTCAAATTAGAACAACTATATAAACAAACACACATAAAGGCATTCATACAACATGTGTTTATAGAGAGTGTGAGTGTAGTTTTTTGCAGATGAAAAAATAAATAAAACTACAAAAATAGAAACAATTTCAAATAAATGAATATATCAATTAGTGGTAGGTAAAATTTTAAAATTTATTGTTAACTGATAAATCATTTGTTTTTTACTGATATGTCAGTTGTTGAAATAACATTTAAAAATAAATAAAAAAGTCCATTTGATTTAAATGAAACGGTTTTTGAATCATTTCTTTCAAATGATATTTTCTGTTTTCTTTCAAATAATATTTTCTGTTATTTTAACTTACAAACTATTTAATGTGTACACTCACAATATATTTTCCGTTATCAACTCTAGTTAATTGAATCAGTAATACGGAGAGTTTGTTTTTTAATGAATAATCAATTGAAATTCATAAAAATATATTTTTTAACTATTTGAATCAGTCATACAAAAACCAAACTGTAACAAAATACATACATTCAGTAGGAGTTGATATTTCAGTTAAACGTATTTTTTGTTTGTTTTCTGTTTCTAAAAATAGAAATTCAAATAATTCCTTTTTGTGAAAGGATTATATTAAAATACAAATTTATTTCAATAAAAATTACAAAAAATTATTCAAACATACATACACATATAGAAAATCAAAATATATACATCTGTGTGTGTTGTGTTTTGTAATTGCATACAAATAAAAAAAACTTTCAATTTGAAAAACAAACCACAAAAATCGTTGTTTTCTAACGTTTTGTCAGTTAAAAATTTATGATTATTTTAAACCGCTTTTGATTGTTTTTACTACTTTCGTTAATTGGATAAATATAATGCAAAATCAGTAGTCCGTTTTTTGATTACATTTTCGATTAATTAAATATGTATTTAAGGATTGTTTTTAATGAAATAATATTGTGAGTGTAGAAATAATTTGCTAAGTGTTGCTTCTCTTAAAACAAATTTATGCTAATAATTTAAGAATTTAATTGATTTATTTTAATCGTTTTATATTTCACTACTATTGATAATGCATCAATTAAAAAAAATAATTTCCGTTGACAGATAAGATTTTTGAAGAATGTAAAAATCTAATAGCAAATATATTTTAAGTTGGAATCGATAAGCATCATTAAAATTCAATATCGCTTCATTCCATTGCGTTGCTTGTTTTCCGTTCTATTCCTTGTCTAGTGTTTTAATTCCACTCGATCCTTGTTACATTCCATTTCGTTCCACTTGCCTAGTGTTTCAATTCCATTCGTTCTGTGTACCATTTCATTTCGTGTCTAGTTTTTAAGTTCAAGTTATTCCACGTTTCATTCCATTTCCTTCTCCTTTTCTAGTGTTTCAATTCCATCTGTTTTCCGTTTAATTCCATTCACCCCTTATAGGGTTTGTGCAAACCGTCATGGCGAAGATTTTTCCCTCTTTGTCCCTTCCCGTAGGAATTTCCCAAAATCCCATCTTATCAGTTAGTCAACCCATACTCCAGGAAATTTTTTACACTTTAGGTTTCTAGCCAAAGTTGGAGAACTAAAGCCGCTACTTTAGGATAATTTCTTTGTTTTCTTATTTATAGTTTTAAAAATTTTATGATTATTTTATTTGCATACAAATTTTTCAATCACTGAAACATTAATAGTACCCAGCCAAACTAAACATTAACAAATAATTTATAATGCACCCAGTAAACCCTCTACACTCAGAAAAAAAAAGTTAGTAGAAAAATTTTTTTAACGGTTTTCAATCCCACTTTACTATTTTTGTACTGATTTTTAGTAAAAAAAGTTATTATTTAGCTAATCTTTTTGCTATTTACATTTTGCAAATAACAGAATTTTTACAGAATATTTACAAATTTTTGTTGCTAATTTCAAAAATCATTTTACAAATTTTTTAAAACTGATTTGCTAAAATAAGGTTATTGCGGGAAATGTTATTTCTAATTAAAACTTACACCTACAAACTTAAATTACATTAAAATGTTAAATATATTAAAAAAGGGATCTGATATGAAGATACCGACTCATGTCTAAAAATAGAACATGCACTTAAAATAGCACTAAAAAGTTTTTTTAGTTATAAAAATCAGCCCTAAAAATAATTGAAATTTGACCTTAAAAGTAAAAAAAAATTTACTAAAATATTTTTTAAAATAGAAATTACCAAATTAAAACAAAATGATAAATTCGGTTTTGTTTTTACAATTTTTAAACGTTTGATTCTTTTTTTTTTAATTTTGTGTTAAATATTTTTTCAAAGAAATAAATAAAATAAAAAAATTTGATGCTTAATAAAAAAAATAAATTTGAAATTTTGTATTCCCATCTAAAAATCGAAATATATATGAGCATATATGATCATACATGGGCATACATGGTCCATACATGATCTCATATATGACCCTATATCTTCGGATCCGAAATTTGAGGGTATATGGTGATATATGTGCATATATTATCATACATGCTCATATATTACTCATGCATACTCATATATGACCATATACGTCCATATAGCCTCAAATTTGGGATCCGATCATATGATCATATATAAGATCATGTATGGTCATATATTGAACAATGTATGGACGTATATGACCATGTATGCCCATGTATGATCATATACAGGCCCATGTATGATCATTTCGGTTTTTAGATGGGTTAATATTAAAAATATTTAGTAAATTTTTTTGCTGATTTTAGCAAATAGATTTTAAATTCTACTTTACAAAAAGTTTACTAAAATTTAAAAGCGGTTGCTTATTTTTTCTACGAATTTCATTGTACTACACGTCAACAGACATGATTAACAAAAAAATAACGCTGGGCTCAAAGTAGCAAAATTTCCCGTAATAACAGCAAATTTTTAGTTGCCATTACAGACTTTTTTTGGTGAGTGTATGACTATGCGAAATTTCTTTTAACAGTTAGTGATTTTCTTTAGAGTATGTGATACATAAGTCAAAACCATGAGTTGTTTGTGGGTTAAGTGGTTCATAAAGGAGGCCGACGATGACCTGGTCCCTCAGGTCGAAAGTGTGCACTCCCTCTAGCGCTGATCCTAACAATTTTTTCTATATAAAAATAAAAATTGTTAATTATGATCTCGAACCTAATAAATAAAAAAAAATATGGGTAAGTCATTATTTTATGTTCAAAAATAATGCAGAAGGTAAGGGGTTATCATTATCGGGAATAAATAAATTTATTGCAACCACTATCAAAGTTTGGCTGGTTATTTATGAAGCCTTTTGTATGTAATGTTAGCTTATTATTGGTTTGACCCATTCGCCAAATACATAGTTGTTATTGGAAAAACCATTGAAGATGATTTACCTTTTTTTAAATTTTGTATGCTAAAGATCAAAGTCGATACTAAATATCTCAGATATGATACAAAATATCTTAAAAAGAGGTTTCGAAATCACAAAAAGGGGATATTTTTAATTATATATAATTCATTCCTAATTAAATTTTTCCAAAAATGGTCGGTGGATCAATGGAATATTAAGCTGATTATACAGTAAATAATGTTCGAAAATCCCATATCAATTTGGCATATCACCTCGTTAAGGATTAACGCGTAGAATTATTATCAATATCTTTTACATGGATGCTATTAGTTTATAGTGAATGTTTCTGTTAACACCTTGCTGCACAAACACAGCAGATATATTATAGTTTTCCCTTTGAGTACAGTGCAATAGTATACTATATATGCTCTACACCTGTATTTATATTCAATGAAACCAAAATAATTAAATCTAAAATACATTTTTCTATATTTTGTGATAATAAATTGTTTTTGTTAAAAACATTTCTATTATTTTCTATGGTTTTAGAAAATAACAAAAACTTTTAAATTTAAAAATTCATATCAAATAATAACCTTTGTATAAATTTTTATATAAAATAATAAAAAAAAAAATGCTAAACATTGTGCGGTGAAAACATACACAGTGAAAAGAGATTGAATTGCAAAACATTGGGGATAAACGAATTTTTCGTTTGTAATAATTAAAAATTAGTTTAGACAGCTGTAACTTTTCTGTCATAGCACAATTTCGGCTGGACTGAATCATTCGATTAGCTATAAATTGGGTTGTCAGCACTAATATTATTTTTTTTTTTTTGGTGTACCTATTTTGGTTGTAGCACGTGTATATTCGTATTTAAATTAATTAAATTTATACATAAAATATTTTTAAAAATCTAATATTATTTATATTTTGTTTTTGTTGGCTAACAAAATACTTATTTTTATTTTATTTTGCATTTTTTTTTTTTTTGCAGATTCTGATAGTGTTTATGTGCATGTAATCAAAACGGAACATCCGGCAGCTATGCAACATGAAACTGCATCATCATCATCATCATCGTCACTATATAATCCCAAGCATCTGCAAGTCAAATGGATATTGCTGCTTTACATCATATTTATAATCATACTAAAATTTACACATACAAATACTATTATACGAAGGCAACGGTAACAGGAATATTATAAATATGATTTTTTCTCATTCATTCATTCATTCTTTTTATTACAAAAGTATATGGATAAAATTTAAAACTAATGGTGAATGTGTGCTGTTTATGGTGTTGTTAGTCTCAACCAAACAGACACCTTTATTTATTTGTACTATTTGCATGAACATTGAATAGATTCAAAACAATAGATAGAGAATAACAGGATATAATAGAGTAGTTATATAATATTTAATAGTGTATATTCAGTATCCTTACAACTCAAACAAAAAGCTCTAATTTGCTGCCACAAATTACGAGTAGCTTATAGATTTAATTCCACTTCACCGTTTATTTCTTTTGTTTGTTTTGTGTTTTATTTAGCTTACAATTATATTTGGTTTGAAATTTATAATCACCTATTTTATACTCCGCCTATTAATATTATACAATAATTTATATGTATTTTAGTATTTTTTTTAATTACGGGTATTCTTTCAATTTATTCTCAAAGAAGAGCTTAATATAAAGAAATCGTGCTTTTCAGCTCTTCTACATTAATTTTTTAATATTTTTAATATATAAATTTTTAATATATAAATAAAATAGACCTAATAGAAAAAAAATAATAGAAATCTTTTATATGTAAGTTTTTATAAAAACCCCGAATATTATAATTTTTTATAAATTTTCTTTTTAAAATAAAAATAAAAATAAACCAAAAACTTAGTTAAAATTTAAATTGATGTTATCAAAATATTGCAATTCTCTTAATGTAGAAACAAATAAGTCATAAATTAAAATTCCACATATAGCACTTAAATATCAAATTTTAAATAAAAACACAGAAAGAAAAAGCGAAGAAGTACGTTGACCAACTTCATTGACTCGTTGCAGCATCGTCGTAATGTGGGTTGTGTAACTCTTTTCTAAGATTTTATTGTGGAAAGTGCTCAGCTGGGATAAGTGAAATAGAACTCATTCATTCATAGTTTTTCCTGTAACTTACAATGTAGAATCATTTAAGTCAAACGTTCGTAAATAGTACTCCCTCTTACCTTATTCTCATAACCTATTTTTCTGATATCAACACAATGCAATTAATCAAATGGGGGCACCATCTAAGTGTGGTTCAAAATTAAAAAAATCGGCACCAAGCCGAAAAATGTACCAATACTATTGTTATTATTAATATGAGATAAATACCCAAGAATTTATCAGCTATAGTCACACTAAAACGGCACTGAAAATATTTTTACAGTATTACTAACGAATAGTAAACACTAATTTATTTTATTAAATGGAAAAAATTGTAAGGATCAGCGCTAGAGGGAGTGCACACTTTCGAACCGAGCGACCAGATCATCTTTAGATTCCTTCTGAACCACCCGATACAAATAACTCATGGTTTTAAACAGGCATTTATATCACACACTCTAAGAATAATGACTATGTGAAATTACATTTTTCATTAGTGAATGATTTTACCCGTACAAATGAGCTTTTTCCATCTATTTATAGAAATACCCCTTTGGCAACCATCTTCGATTTTCGAAGCACAAATTGACAGGGTTGCCATTCCAATTGTTAATGTTTCCATTTTTGGGAACGAATTGGGAATCTGGCATACTAATATTTTTTACTTCACAAAATATTTAAGTGTTGTTTATTATATTAGATTATAAATTACATCGTGCCCTATGTTTTTGTATGTAAATTTTGTATATCATTTGATCTATCTGTTTTAATTATATATTTCTAATTTTATCAGGCTCAAGATCATAATTTTTAATGTTACTAAGGAATAGTAAACACTTATTTATTTTATTAAATGGAAAAAATTGTAAGGATCAGCGCTAGAGGGAGTGCACACTTTCCATTTAATAAAATAAATTAGTGTTTACTATTTGTTTGCCATTAATGCAGGTTCCAATTTGTAATAAAAAAAAAGACAAGAATTTTAAACTTTTTATTAGAGAAAATATCTCTGTTTATTTATACAAAATAAATCACCTTAAACAAGGGTTTGTGCACGTAATGGCGCTAATAGTTAAACAATAACTAACTCTATATAAAAAATCGAGTATAGAGAAAGGAGACCAACAATGCCTAAATGTGCCGTTAACGGTTTACTCGCTAAAATCCGTGTAAATACTGCCACTAAAGTTGTAAATGAGGGGAGTAAAAACAGGGTTTTAAAGAATAATTAACCCTACCAAGGGTAAGGGGTACCAAAGAGGTACCTTAAGTAAAATAACCAAAATAAAGGTTTACGTTTAAACACTATTCGTTAGTAACATTAAAAATTATAATATTGAGCCTGATATTATTTTTGTTAAAAAAAATAGTTTTTATTTTATTTTCAGTTATTTGTCAGTTAATTTTTATGGCATTTTCATTCATTTTTATGGATTTTGTAGTTAAATTGTTGACAGTAAAAAACAAATAAATGCAAAATCATTACTTTTTACGGATTTTGTAGTTAATTAGTTGACAGTTAAAGGAAATAAATAAGAAAAAATATCATATGTTTTTTAAGATTTTTTGGTTAGTTTTTTTTTTGTGAAAATAAAAGAAAAATCAATTTTTAGTTACGGATATTGTAAGTTAATTTATCAATATTTAAAAAGAAATGCAAAGTTCTTTTGATTTAATGAAAATTAGTAAATGATTTTTCATTTATTTTAAATTCCATTTTCAGTAAATTTAAATTACAAACTATTTTGAGTGCAATTTAGATACATAAGGATCAAAAATTAACAGTGCATTTTATTTGCCACTCGCAGCGTGCGGCACTACCCAGCAAAAATAAATGGAAGTGATTCTTAAGGAATTAATTTTTCATTGATTCCAAAGTATTGTTTAGTTCTGATTTTCCTCTTCTTTAGGCAGTTCTTTTTCACAACTTTCAAAAATGTAATTTTTAATGAAATTTAACACTTTTCAAATGTATGAAGGGTAAGTTATTTTAAAAACTACCAAAGTTAAATATTAATCATAGATATTTCTATAAAAAATTTGACACTTATGACTATGCTTTAAGTTAAAGCGATTTGTTTCAATCTTTAACGTATAATTTACGAGGTTTTAATTTCTTAAAATCGTAGTTATTATTGCTACGAAAAGCAAAAAATTATAGTAGTAAAAATTGCAAGAATTTTGAATAAAGTAATTAAATAAATAAGCCCGATCACCGAATGTCCCGTTATAATTTAACCAACAGTCAAATTCAAAATTTTATATGGGAAACAACAACATATGTGCCAGTTAAATTCTCAGGTCGAAGCTAACGGAAGATTATGAAAATGAGGCTAAGGCCAGATTAGTGATGTCCCGTTAAAATCTAAATTACAAATTCAAAATTTATTTGGGAAAATATCTAATTATTCACTAAACCATAAGAAGGGCTGTAGATGCAATGAAAAAGGATCACTAAAGAAAACTTCCACCCTATGACACCCCTATGTGAAAATCATTGGTTCCGATACAAATTTTCAAAACACCGAAATCAAAATCACTGCTTCTTTTTCTCTTCTTTTCCTATTTTTTTTTTTTTTTTTTTTGTTGGATAGGGTTAAGCATTGACTCAAAAAGTGACCTTAACGACGTAGTTGTGTAGAGTTGTAATTAAAAAAATATTTAATTTTCGAATGTTCTACTGGAAAGCTTGTTCACGTACCTTCAAAATCATATATGGGTATTTCCACAGAAAGGTCAACCGCTACCAAAATATTAAAGTTGATGAAAAAAGACTTTTCTGAGAAAATTTAGTTGGTTAATGCATTGGATTTTAAGAATATACCTAATTAAATACATATTACCATTTGTAATATAAGAAAAGTGGTCTGCAAAGAGCAGCTTTGCTTTTTTTGGTTTTAGCGTTTTTAATTGACATTTTTCCTTGAGTTATTTCTAAGTGTTACATATCATGTCGATTGCACTCTTCTTATAGACTAAATATACCAACAATAAATATTTAAAAACACCACAGTAGAGATCAAGCAAACTCCGAATAACGGTATAATTCAAAGATTCTTTGTACTACATTCTTCTATCCCGTTCGCGACCGAAAATAAGCATTTGTGTTTAGTTCTCCGTGAACGTTGATCGGAATAGTTTGATATTTACAATTCAAAACAAAATAACCGAGATCATTTAAAAAAACCAAACCTTTAAACCTAAAACAAAATTTTAAACCTAACAAATTCCTTTGGAATCATTGTCCCGTTCGCGATATCCCGTTCGCAATTCTAAAAAAAATATTTAAAAAAAATAATAATAAGGATAATAAAAAAAACAAAATGCTAAATAAAATCTTTATATCTCTGCTTTAGTTAAAAAATAATCTCCATTTAATAAACTGACGAAATTCGCAGAGTTTTAAACAAAACCACACACCGAAAAAAATGACTTACATTTTTTGTCCCGTTCGCGATCGCAAGTTTATCCAAAATATTTGGAGAACGTTCATATTTTATAATTTTCTTTTTGTTCTCAAAAATTGTTCTACTAAAATGCTATTAAATATTTATAAAAAGTTAAAAAAAAATTTGAGTTTTCATATTTTTTTTTTCAAGTTGAGTGCGTAAGAATGTCCCGTTCGCGATCCTGGAAATGCCCATATAATGTTTGTCATAATCCAGAGATGGGAGTAGGTTAAAAATAATTTTTTTAATTCTACCTATGTGAAAATGGAAATATTTATGAACATATAGCGAGATACATGAGCATGCATGATCATTTACGACCATGCATATATTAGTGTATGACCATACATGATTTTATATATTTCCATTTATATCATATTTGATTCGAATGTGCTCATATTTCATTATATATGACTACTTACGGTCATACACTATCAAATTTTGAATCCGAAGATATATGGAAATATTTAAAATCATTTTATAAATTTATTATAAAAAAAAGGATAAGGGAGTGTACCATGAAATTAGTGTTCTTGGAAATGTAAGATTTTTTTTATATTGATGAAATTTTTTCATAAAAATTTACTTCTAGCAAGTTGCTCGTGTTTACCATGTTTTTAAAAAAAAAGTTAAATTGATTTTTCATAATAAGGCAATTATAAAGTTATTTTTTAATAAAATTTAAAATATTTGTCAAGTTTTACAGCAACCACGTCAACCTTGCAATGATTTGAATAATTCATTTGTAACCATTTGGATTGTGAATGGTTTTATTTGCCAAACTCATTTTACTATTATACATATTTTTTTTGATTCATATAAAACCAATTTAATATAAATTCTTTCCCCCATGTAAAAATTCTTTAATTTTTTAAACAGTATTTAGCTGTTATGCTGCTCACAGTTATTCTGGGAAATTTCAATTATTTCTCATATTTGAATATTCAATGAAATTAAAGGCGCCACAATGATATTTATATAAACCCATATACACAGCAATAATTGGAAACCTTTTGTGCATGTGCATGTGCATTATACACTCATACACAGATACATTTACATATAAAAATACTGCATACTAATGAAATAAATACATACAACAATGTGATGATTCAACTGACAAGGGAATCTCTCCAACTCTCATAAAACTTGATCTCATATATATTTTTAGTGCCATCTCCTATGTTTAGGGAGTTAAAAAATGCTGTTTCTGGGTACTATTTCGTTCTGTGTTATGTCCTAAATTTTTTAATTAAAAAAAATCTATATAAAATAAATGTAAATATAAATAAATGTACAGGATTGCCAACTTAGTAATGAAAAACTTAAAAAGGACTTTAATAAAAGTTCGTTAACATCCGAAAAAACATGAATTACGGGAACAGAAATATAAGTGTTCAAGTAAATTAATAACTTAATAACAACAATATTAGTATGAAAATAAAGTACCGTTATACGATAAAATCCTAAGAAATATATTTCCACTTCTATCACTTTTTCAACAGTTACTTTAAAAGAAATGTTAAAATATCAATTGCTGGCCCAATTTGTTACCTCAAAATGCATACAAAAAAGATGACACTTGAAAAAATTGCTCAACCTTAGATTTTTATTCTCTACCACATATACGAGATTCAGCCAAATCGACGTGTAACCGTTGGGGAGATTCCATTATGACAGGAATTTGCGGAAAAAAATGCATACAAAACGCACTCTGTTACTTATTTACTTGAAGCTGCAGCCATCGATGTTTTTTTAAAAATGCAATAACCGCAACAAATTCTGCAAAATCTGCTGGAACGTTCTCATAAAATTCCTTAGGACAGAGTTGGTAAAACTATCAAATGTGTGCCAATTTTTTTTTTAATTTTTAAATCATAGATAAGAGTTTAAACAATATATTTTATTCACAATAGTATTTGAAAATACTTAAAAAATCGTATTTAAATAATGATTCTTAGTTTAAACACTTTAAAAGCATAAAAAGGAATTTTCTAAACAAATTTTGCATGCAAGGTTTGGAAGTCTATTATGAATTCAGGGGCTAAGTTTTATGTTAAGAAAGAGTATTTCTACAGAATACAAGTCTTACATGAACCAATTTTAAGCATTTGGGTTCATCCTTGGGAATATATAAAATAATGTAGTAAACTTTATTTAGTTAACTTTAGAATTTCGAGGCACAGTGCCTCAGAATCGTTCTCGTTGGCCACATCTCTGTAACATTTGAATGAGATATTAAGTTCCTTCAATGGACAGATAAATCCTTTAACTTTTCTCCAGTTTAAATTTCATGAAAATCAGTTTAGTGGTTATTGAGGAATTCAAGGCCAAAATTAAAAAAAAAAGTAGCAATAGAAGAGAAAAGGTAGCAGTGATTTTGATTCCGGTGTTGTAAAAATTTTGTTCGGAACCAGTTATTTTTACATAGGGGTATCATAGGGTGGAAGTTTTCTTTTAATCCTTTTTCATTGCATCTAAAGCCCTTCTTATGGTTTAGTGAAAAATTAGATCTTTTAATGTTCCCAAATTCATTTTGAATTTGTAATTTAGATTTCTACAGCACATCAGTAACCGGGCATTTGCCTTATTTTCACAGTGTTCCCGTTAGCTTCTACCTGGAAATTTAACTGACACATTTGTTGTTGTTTAATACAAAAGGTTCAAGTTTTACTATTCGTTAAATTTCGGGCCTTATATATCTCTATTCTAAATTCTTGCAATTTTTACTACAATAAATTTTTTACTTTTTTTAGCGTCATAGATTTGAAAAGTGTTTAATTTCATTACAAATCACATTTTTATAAGTTGTGAAAAAGAACTGCCTTAGAAAAGAAAAATCAGAACTAAACGATACTTTAGAATCGATGAAAAATTAATTCCTTAAAAATCACTTCCATTTATTTTCGCTGGGTTCATAAAAAAATCTTGTTAATTACATGCTACAAAATGGTGGTTTTACTACAGAGGGGTATGCAGATGACATCACAGTAGATGTAAGTGAAAAATATTATGTTACAATTAGAGAACAATTGCAGGAGGCCCTAAGACTGACTTGGGAATGGTGTGAAGAGGAGGGTCTTTCGATTAATCCTCACAAGACAACAATTATCCCTATGGGGAGAAGACGTATCTTGAAAATTCCCAGTCTTTGTATCAAAGATACGCATGTACAACTAAAGGATGAAGTCAAATATTTTGGTATCAACCTGGACACAACACTTACCTGGACACTTCACTTAGATTCGGTAATAAAGAAAGCCGTTAAATCACAATGGGCTAGTAAACACCACTGGTTATATCTTGGCTCCTAACACCTCATATGTTACTATGGATAATTAAACAAATAATCCTTCCTAGTATATTATATAAGTCAATAATTTTGTGGAAGAAGACATCTAAAGACCCAGCTAAAGTTATCCAAACTCCAGAGGCTTTCTTGCCTTAATATAACTGGAGCAATGGGGACAAATCCAATGATTGGAATGGAGGTTATTCTTAACCTTGAACCGTTGCATCTGACAAGTCAAGGAGATGGGGGGCGATCATAAGGGGTACTTAAGAATCCAGGACAGAGCCGTCTCTAATAAGAATATGCCTTTGTGCAGTGATCAAGTAGATCCCATAATGGAACTTAAAAGAAACTATACCGACAAGAGCAGACTGGCAGCCAAACCCAACATGGCTAAATGGAGATGTCCAGAAATGATATATTGATGACTCCAAAAGCTTAAATGGAGTGGGAGTTGGAGTATATGGACCTAAGTGCAATCTTTACCGCAGAATTATGTATATACAATCAACACAGCTACATCAATACTGTTACAAAAAAATCCCACTGGAACTAAAGTCAAGGTAATATGTGACAGTTAGGTAGTACTCAAGGCACTACCCTGCGGGAAAAGGGCCTATCCCAGGACACGTCACATGACCGGGTCATTGTGATTGGGACCGGTCACGGTACCGATCACTTTAATATGGGCTTGTCCTAGGAGGGGGTCAATTGCTCTTTGTAACATGTCACAGTACTGGTCTAAAAGGGCAAGTTGTGACTTTTAAACCGGTCACGTGATATGTACTTTAGGAAGCGGTGCTCTTTTCACCTATCTCGTGATATGTTTTTCGGAACCGTTTCAGTTATCACCTATCCCGGGACAGGTCCCAATTCCCAACTGAACCCTTTTTCCCGAATTCCCAACTGACCCCTTTTTTCCGCAGGGATAAATAGAAGAATATATCATCACAAATTGATACTAGCTGGCTGAATACAACAGGGTAACTCTGATATGGGTGAGGGGGCGTTGTGGTTCTGATGGCAACGAAAGTGAAGATGAACAGCCAGACTAGGCTCAGAAAGAGCAATTATTGTTCCCCAGTATGACTTTACTAGTAAAGATATTAATACAGCGATCTCCAATTGGATGAGACACCAGACAATTACAAATTGGAACGAACAAGAGGGAATTAGGCACTCAAAAGGATTGTTATCTTACAACATTGAGATAAGTAGGGATTTAAGACTCATGTGTGGAGCACTCGCGGGGCATTACACATGCTACAACAAATTATTTAAGATGAACATTACTGACGACAAATCATGCAGGTACTTGGCATATACTTGCCAAATACCTTGATTTTTCTAATTTGAGGATGAATACATTTAGTAGTTTCGAATTATGGGAATGTAAACAGTGGGATAACAATAGACCAATTTGGTCACAGTGCAGGAGGGCAATGAATTTAATTTCTGAGCCACAGTGCGACGTGTAGTTTGATTACAATGGTCGTTCATTTGAGTAAGTGTAGTTACAAACATAAGCACAAACTCAATATATCCTGTACCACAGAGTGGTGTAGATTAAAATGATTTAATAAAAGCGAATTTTCATTCAAACTATTATTTGTATCAATAATATTATACATTGCAATTGTAAAACAAAAAACTCAATTACCTAATTAACGGCCGTAATGTCAACTAATTGATAACTAACAGTGCTTAGATACCTATGAGTTTGTGTTTGGCTACATGGCAGCTACACACTTATAATTAAATATTGGTTGAAATTACCAACATAAGTATTACCTCATATAAATAGTTATCTAATATGCTGGCTAAAATAGTATAACAGAAATTATATGTATATCATTCAATGACATTTGTAGATGAGTGTCCGTTAAATAATGTAAAATTCTAAATATATTGTAATTTTTAGTCTTTAAAAATAATTTATTTTTCCTAGCAGGTATATTTAATAACAGATATGTTTGGATAAATTATATAAAAATTAATTTAACACTAACCAGAGGTATTTTAATGCAAATTTTACACATAATTAAAGTTAAAGACCAATTGTGCTACATTAACCAAGAGTAATATTTACATTAATATAACTTTGGTTATATAGGAAGAAAATAAATACATATATTTCTAACTAAAAACAAAAATATATAATACCTGACTTATGGAAATAATACAAATGAAAACATATGGTAGAATTAATGTGTTTTTATATAAATACTGACATGTTACCATGCAATTATACATGTTTATTATTGGTTTCTATTGCTCTTTGTTTTAAGACTTTTATAAACATTTTCAAATATACATCTAACACGTAGAGAGATTATATAGTTGAACATAGTTACCCAGCAAAAAATTGTGGAACCTGTTGCTATAGCTATCTGTTCTAGAACAGGTTCTCTGGTAACGAGCCCCCGTTCTATTAATGGTTCCACTGAATCGGTGGAACTAAACATGTTGTAGAACGCGTTGTAGAACTTGTTCTTCAGAATTAGAACACATCGAGTTTAGAAACATAGCTCCAAAAACACGAAGTTAGGGCTAAAATAGATGCCCATATTTTTCCAAGTTCTTGTTAAGCTTTACGGAATCTATTCCTTTTTTAAAATTCCCTTATAAAATTCACCAATGGAACAACATATTCCAGAACAGGTTCCAAAGAACGGGTATATGTTCTACTTTTGTGTTGGGACAAACTCAAACAAAAATCATTGATGATAGAACCTAAAGTAGAACAGGTTGCATGCAAGTACAAGTTGTTCTACAACCGGTTCTTTGCAGCCGATATTTTTGCTGGGTAGATATTCGAAATTATCATAGTAAAGACGATAATTATGATTAATATTGTGATCATTATTTGGGATAATATTATGATTACTAAGATCATACTACGAATTTCAATCATTACATAATGCTATAATGATGGTCTTTCCCCTGCAAGTAAGGATATATTTTTTTCAGCATTTAAAAAAAAATATATATGTGACCTTCTCCGAGAAAAGGGACCTAGTGTCAATAAACGGGTTTGGACTTAAGAGTGGATTCTGGTACCTAAAAGGGTGTAGAATAAAATGAAATGAGTTAGATTTCGGATACAAATTTATTTACCCATAAAAACGTACAAATCAAACTTGGGAAAATCGATGAAAATGAGAAAAACATTTAAAAAAAAAATTCGTCACCACACAGGCATGACGTCACCAAAGTCGGAACCCAATCATAACTAACCATACCAAATCGCATCTCCCAACTGAAGGTGTGTTCACAGTGATAATGCGTTATGAAACTTTTAATGCGTTTTTCTCAAAACTACATTTTCACACACTAGGTCCCTTTTCTCGGAGAAGGTCATATATGTATATACATATATATTCGTAAAAATATATTATTTGTATAATTTGTTAACTAGCCTTTCAAATTACAGAGTGGTAAGTAAAAAAATTAAATTAAGTATATTAAATTTTCTAATGTTTCTAATTGTTTGTTTTCATCTTAAAGATTTTGACAATATTCGTATTTGGCAATTTCATATTTTAATTTTTTTGCCAAAAATAAAAAAACTTAGCATATATAACTGAAAAGATCCCCAAAGTGGGCTTTAGAAGTTGCGGATAACGAATCTTAAATAAAAACTAGTACAAATATGATACCCTACTCCAAGTATAATTATGGTCAAACTTGCCAAGTGGTTCACATTCTGAGAAGGTTCTGATCCATTTTTTTATAAACAGGGCTGTATATATATAGAAGTAAATCTAAACGAATTATACCTTGCACGACACTATGGGACAGAATACATTACGTATATGCTGATGTTTGTAAATACCAAAAATAAAAGGGGTAACTCTAGATTATAATTTAGTACAAGAATCAATTCGGAATCATCTACTGGGTAGATTTAGTAAGTTTCGGTTCATGTTTTTTATTTTATTTATTTATTTCTAATAAAATGCCGCAAGCCCATAGGTCCAAAGTTGGCAGTACTACAATACTATTTCAACAATTCATAAAATAACTTAAAATCATAATTATTATCAAGAAACACATGCATGAAGTTCCTAATATTTGCACAAACCAAATCCTAATATCGCAAAAAGAAAGAATTGAATAATACCAGCCTGCAATAGCGAATCTACAAACTCGATAAGAAAATGCCTTTAAGACTCGATAAAAAGTGTGAAAATCTACGATCCTGGTAAGGTATCGTAGAATTCCACAAGTCGCATAATGAGTAAGAAATGTCTAGGGAAAATTAAACTATGAGTTCTAGTAGAAGCACTAAAATGGAATTTGTCTAACAAGTATGGCGGATTATTATATTTTACAGCTTTATAGAAAAAATAAATTTGCCTTAAGTCTATATATTGACTAAATTCATATCTCAAAAACTGTCTTCGTTATTCAGCAACATGATCTCTAACGTGAAGTCCATAAATGTAACGAATAACTCTATTGAAGGATTTTTCCAACCGATCAATATTTCTAGCAGATGTACATGAGTAAACCTCAATACAATAAAGAAAATGTGGAAGACACAACGGTAGGGCAACACGATATCGTACAGTGAACGGCAAGTAACATGCAGCATTATAAAGCCTACGCAGTGTCCAACAGACTCTAGATATTACCAAATTAACACGTGGATTAAAAGAAAGACTATTGTCCAAAATAAGACCCAATGATTTGTATTGTGAGACAATATCCAAAGGCTCATTATACAGCGAAATATTTAAATTTATTTCAGAACATTTCGAAAAAGTCATGATTTAACACTTTAATCATCAGCATACCATAAAAATTGCTATAAAAATATCCTATCTGAGTTTGAATATACATTTATTTATATAAGACCTTTTCATGACGATTTTAATCAACTCCTTGCAGGAGACTTAATATAATTTTATTCATCTAGCAGAATTGTTCACTTTTCTCAGTTTCTCCGATTTTTTTTTTTTTCAACAACATTTTTCATTCAGAAAAGCTTGATTTATATATGAACATGGGCTTTTATATGACCACACATGGGCATACATGGTCATATACTTCCATGCATTGTTCAATATATGACCATACATGATCTCATAAATTCGGATCCAAAATTTGAGGGTATATGGCGCCATATGGTCATATTTGATCATATATGCTAATATCTTATTCATGTTTGCTCATATAGGATCATATATGACCATGTACGGTTATATCCCCTCAAAATTTTCGATCCGAAGATATATGATACATTGCCATATATTGAACCATTCTTGAACGTATATGACAACGTATGCCTATGTATGATCATGTATGATCACATATGTTTCGATTTTACATGGGCTATAAAGTTTCAAGACCCCAAAGAAGCCGAAAATGAATTTTAACTATTTATCAGCACACGAATAACTATTTATTTTATTAACTACTTATTAGTTACATATTTGTAATGCAGCGGCTAAGCAGCTGCAGAAACTTTTGGGTATTTTTTCCTGCAGCGAATATGCACAATTACCCAGCAAAAACATGGTATCAACTACTTACCAGCTTATTTATTTTGTTTTTTGTAAATAATGAATTTTGACTTCTAATTATATGCAGTATACCCTAATTCCACTTCTTATTATTACGAGTTTTATAGAAGACCATTAAAACAATAAACGTTGGAATACACATTCGAAGAAAAATTCTTTGTTATAAATCATCTTGAATTTCAATATGAGGCTGAGGTATGCGCGCATCCAGTAGGGGATAATGGTGACAATGTATTCAAAACACCTTTCATCGTTAGGTAGTTTGCATACATAATATGGATCCGCACATGTGCATATTTTTTGAAAATATTTGAATGAAAGAATTAAATAACAAATTAAAGAATTAAAAAAAATTCCCTTTTCTAAAGAAAATTTCACAACAATTTTTATAAGTGTATATATTGAAATTTTCTATGCATGTAATTAACTTACTAACTAAACCCCAAGTGATATTTGTGTAATCATTACCTGTTAAAACAACAGCAGCAGCAGTCATTCATTGTTTGCAGTCATTCTAAATTGACTGTGTGACAAAAAAAAAAGCTACTGTAAAAATAAAAAAAGTGAAACAATGACCATTTGACTTTTAAAACAATTACCCTTTATGTACAACAACTATTAGTAGTTATTTTTTAGTATTTATATTATTTGTTGAACATGACATGTTACAATTATCACCAAAATGTATATAAAAAGTAATAATTGTTTTATTTTTGTAGATCAATTTTCTGATTTTTTTTTAACCTTATTTCAGATGATTTGTTTTAATCAACAAAAGAAATTCAAAGATATAAAGGACATAACAACAATTATATAACAAACATTACAAAAGTACCTGATCCATGTTTTGTATTGTGCAACGTATTGTATTACCAATTAAGAGGATTTTTTTTTTCTTTCTGAACACTTTTATTGCCAAATGCTTAATTAAAAGGAGAAAAACTAGTTAGACGAAATAAAACGACAACGTAACGTAACATTCGAAATTTTTAATTAAAAATGTTAGCAAGATTTTTTTTTTTTTTATACATTTTTTTTAAATTGTTTGTATAAAGAATTTTCCTAACACTGTTTAACACTTAATTGTTCAGTTCAGCATATTGGAAGTTAAAGTAATTTAATGGAAGTAACAGCAAAGAAAGGCTAAATGAACTCAAATGACAGGTAAACTGACATACTAATTACCAGTTACAGACAGTTACTAACACATATATACTGCATTGATAATCTGACAACAGATTTGAAAATAATAATGATTTTAACATAAGCCAACGGCAGGGTTGTCATTTTTTTAATCGCTCTGCCAATTAGGAGAGGCAGAAAGTTGTGTAGTTTTTGTTTAATAGCCGAAAAGTTAAAAACCAATTTCTGTGTAAATTTGTGTATTATTTTTCTACAAAATAAGTTTTTACTTATAAATTTAATTTTTACTGAAATTAAATTTATCTACTTATATGTAGTTTTTCATTCCATCATGGTTTTATATTATGATAAAAAGGATAAAAAAAACAAAGACAATTAAATATCTAGCTCAAATTGAGATATAAGCGGCAAAGTTTTGAAATCGCATTTTTTGCATAATACGACATTTCAGTTACTACATCTTTGGGCCTCATAGTGTTAATTGTAAATATGTCTTATTTAACTCACAACAGAAATAGAAAAAGCTGAAATCAAAATAGCTATATAGAGACCAGCTGGCAAATCCCGCCAGGCTAAAGCTCGGGATTGTAGGGGTGTCAGATAAAAATGGTGCAGGGGAAGGACGTCAAGATGGAGGCTTTTCCATTCCTCGAAGAAATTACAAAAAATCAGTGGTTAGCCCATACTTCAAGAAACAAGTATGTCAAATTTCAGACTTCTAACCAAATGTATTTGTGTAGGCCGTCAAGGGGGAGATTGCCCTTTTTGCCTCTTCCCCTATGGATGTCCAAAATACTTACTTAAAATGCCAGATTTCTAGCCAAATGATTTTGGGCAAGCCGTGAAGGAAGATGCCTTTCCCTTGTTGCTCCTCCCCGTAAGTATATTTAAACATTCCGTCTGAGCAGATGTTTGTAAAGGAATAGGAAGCTTCATGCAAAATTTCAACTTTACTTCCAAGTTCCAGCGGTTTTAGCAGACCTTCAAATGGGAGAAGTTTACCCTTTTTTCCCTCACCGTATGATTTTTAAAAATTCCGTCTTAGCTGATGTCTACACCAGAGGAGGAACTAACACTCATACCAAATTTCAATTTCCCAGCTCTTGCGGTTTGGGAAGGACATTAATAGGAAGACTTTTTCCCTTTATATTCCCATTATTACCATGTCCCTGTTGAAAATTCAAAAAATATATCCTATCAGTGAGTTAGCCTGCACTTCAGGGAACAGATATTTATAATTTCAGATATCTAGCCAAAGGAGCTTAGGCAACCGTCTGAGCGGATGTCTACACCGTCTGAGCGGATGTCTACACCAGAGAAGTAACTTGTATACCAAATTTCAACTTCCAAGTTCCAGGCATTTTTCCAGGCGGTCAAAAGGAAGCATTTCCTTTTTAGCCCCTCCCTGTAGGATTTCAAAAAATCCTATTTTAGTTCCCCGTATGAATTTCCAAAAATACCGTCTAAGCGGATTTCTACACCAAAGAAGTAACTTGTATACCAAATTTCAATTTCCTAATTCCTGGCATTTTGGTAGGCGGTCAAAAGGATGAATTTTTCTTTTAAGCCTCTTCCTATCTTAGCTAATGTCTACGCTGAAGGAAGAACATTTTGATCAAATTCCAACATCTTAGCTCCAGCGGCTTAGGCAGGGGAGTCTTTTCACGATTACCATATCCTTGCCGAAAATTCCAAAATTTACCTTATCGCTTAGAATAGTGGCGTCCAAACACTATAATACTATGATATTTGCGTTTTTAGTAAAGAGTTTTTTTTTTCAGGGACGGAAAATTCAGTACGTTAGTACTTTTTCATCAACTTGAAAATAGCTTTTCAAACACACAACGATCAGTCTATGTTCACTAAAAAAAAATACATTTAATAAAGCGTGGGAACAGTTGTTTTTATTTATTGAAAACAATAATGGCCATCCCGTATGTTTGGTTTGTGGTTATAATGCTAAACGCAATCACAAACATACCATTGAAAGGCATTATAATACATGCCAAAAGAAATTTTTGAATAAAAATTTAGATAGGGCCAAATTAGCAGATTAACTGAAATTAAAGTTTCAAAAGAAAAATTTGCCAATCTACCAATTTCAATATGAAAAAATATCAAAGAAAAGATTCCTTTTGTTGTTGCTCTATCGTTAGCAAAGCACAGCAAGCCTTTTTAAGATGGCGTTTTTTTTAAGATCTTTCAAAAGAAGTATTAAAGTGTTTTGGCTTAGATAAATTATACAAATTATAACATTTCGAAATTCTAAATTTCTATCCTTTTATTGTGTAAAAGCTTTCGTCGAAGTTCGCTGTAGGTGAAGAAGCTCTTTTGTAAAAGCTTGCACATTGTGCATATGAGTTGGACGCAAATGGCTTAGACCATACTTTAGAGAAAGCCTATTTTAAGCTTTAAGTTTTTAGCCAAAGGGGTTTGGCTGCCCGTCAAGGTTGAGGCTTTTCCACCTTTTGACTCTTCCCGCAGCAATTTTCAAAAACCTCTCAAAGAGGATGTCTACGCCGGAGGAGGAACATATATACCAAATTTTACCTTCCTAACTTCTGTGGCTTTGGCAGGCCGTCATGTGGAAAATTTCTCCTTTTTGGCCCCTGCCCGTAGGAATACCATCTAAGTGGATGTCCACGCTATCTCTTTTGGCAGGTCGCCAGGGTCAAAGGGGTGTTTTTCCCTTATTTGCTCCTTCCCGTAAGAATTTCCAAAAACACCGTCTTACCGGATGGCTAAGCCGAAGAAGGAATTTACATATAAAATTTTAGCTTCCGAGCTAAAGCTAAGTCAGTCAGATAGAAATATATACTTTGAGGTGTTTTGTTTATTATTTCTAGCTTATAGAGAGCTTTCAACATCCGTATATTTACAAAAACAAAGCAAATTAACAATTTTTAGCTTGGTTGATACATGTACACTCCTCGCCACATGGATAGGACATCCCTTTTTCCATTAATTTATGCGTTAATAACTTCTAAACTAAAAATGATAGAACGTTATTTTTTGAATTATTGAAAGCTAATTTGATATCCTGTAAAATATATCAATCATAATTATTTCCTTGCTTCGTACCGAGCCAAAAATTATTTTTGTTATTGAATATGAAGAAAAAGTTCTTAAGATATTGCGCCACTTGAATAGGACACCCCCAGAAAAAAAGATTTTTTCACAATTTTGAACAAATTTAAATATTTTTATTTACATTTTATTAAATTCTAAATGTTCTAAAGCTATACTAATAATGCTTTGAGCCACTTTTTTTAAGGATTACTTCGTAAATACGATTTGGAATGGAGTCGTATAAGGATTTCAAATAATCGAGGGAAATTGAAGACCAAGCAGCTTTGATCGCTTCAATAAGTTTCTCCTTGGTATCGTACTGCTTACCGGAAGCGTAAACCTTTCTATAATATTCAGGTCTAGGGAGTATGGTGGCCAGTCAAGCGTTCTTACATTCTGGTCACGAATCCATGACTTCACTGCTCTGGCGGTGTGAATAGGAGCGTTTTCATGTTGAAACGTCCACTGCAGGTTTCCAAAAAGCACGCTGAAGAATGGAAAAGCCCGCTGGAGCACACCCTTGTAGCAATTCGCATTCATTTTAGTGGTCAAAAATTGCAACTCACAGGTACCATAATAAGAGATACTGCCCCAGATCATAACACCCCCTTCTCGACTATGTAGGCGATTTAAATTATGTTCTTCTTTCCGCAAGTCCTGAAAGTAATAATTAAATCCATCTGGACCCTCCAGGTTAAACTTTTTTTCGTCAAAAAAGACGACACGGTACTACTCATTATTCTATGTCATATGACTGCGACAGTATGACAAGCGTATTTCCTTGCGGACCCCTGTTAGTGGTGGTTTTTCTTTAATTTTAGTAGCTTCAAATATCTAGCTTTGAAAATAACACGCTGTACAGTTCTCACACTGGCGGATCACCCGATTTAGCTCTTATTTGGGATACAGTATCGTGGGAATAAGAGGCTAATCTAAAAATTGCTCGCTTATCAGCAGTTGAAAGCACGCTTTTTGTACGGCCTTTCATAATATTTCCATAGTTTTAATTATTTTTTATAAAATTAGACTCGACATGGCGACTTCTACCAATTTCTTTGGCGATTTGATTAACAGATTTCCCGAAATCATTAAAAATTTGTATTTTTAATTTTTCCGCTTAGGTCAGACACTTTTCTCTACCCATTTTTAATTTTTTTTTTTAACTTTAAAATCTTAAATTGTATAAAGAAACAAAAATGTTAAAACCACAACAAGTGAATTCTTAAAATACTCGTATCAACTGAGACTGTTCTATTCGTGGCGCGAAAAATTGCAGGAATTTCGATCATCTATAAAAGAAAACCTTAAAAAAGCAACGGTACTTCAAAAAAAAAACTTGAAAAAGGATCTCAGAGAGAACAAGTGTAATTTACCGAATGAGAGAACAAAACAAAAATTACACGCTTTTATTCTAAAGCAACTTTTTAGAAAAACTATTAGGTGGTCCTATTCAAGTGGCGAAGACTGTATTTCGATCCGGCAAAATATCTCTTCAGAACTCAAAGTTTTAGAAGACAGAGCCGGGACAAAAAACCTATTAAAATCGAATATTTTGCTACACATCTAGTTAGGTTGTTTTTCTCACGGGCACAATATTGATGCTTAAATTAAAAAATACCAAAAATGTTATATTTATAAAGAAAAAAATGTAATAAAAATATTTTTGGTTATACTCGGTTATATATAATCTGTTATATGTAGTATATTGTTTGAAGTTTAATAAAAAAAAGTTTTCCAGTGTTTGTAGTATGTGTGTCTATATTTTGCAGATCGAAAAACAAACCTGCCGTATAAGCAGATAAAATTCTAACAATTACTTTTTACTAAACATTCATTTATTTGTTTTTACTGAAAATAAATAACAAAAACTATTTGAGTTAAATGAAAAGTAAGTTGACTGGGTTTTTAGAGAAATTTCATTTGCTTTAAATGGTATTTTGTGTTATTTTAAATTGCAAACTTTTTTACATGTGCAGTCATACCTGGGGTTACTACAAGACTTTCGTTGTCTGACGAATAAGTGACCTCTTACATTTTTAATTATATTACAATCAAAAATTTATGAGCGGAATGGGTATTTTTTTGGTACCATTTAAATTTTTATTTTATATATTTTGGTATTGTATTTCCAATCATTTCTAACTATTCAACGGTGCGTATGATGAATAATATTTTATTTAATATTAAGAATACGTATACGCCTCGGTGCTTGCAAAGGTAACTTTAGGAATTTTGTTTTTTTTTTATTAATAACTGTCATTTGTTTATTTAGTTTTTTTTTTTTTGTTAAGGATTTTTTTATAAAAAATCGACTTTTAATATAAAAATATGTGTTAATATTTAATATTCTTTAAATTAGTATGAATTTAATAAATCCCCATATTATCTCTTGCTAATATCAAAACCACAAAGATAGCCTGCTTAGATTGGTATTGAATTATAACTATTACAAGACAAATCATATAATCTTGTGTTGACTACTATGAATTATAATATGTAAAGTAGATAACAACACACACACAAAGCTCATTTAATATTTAACAACTACCAAATATATGCAGAGTATATTTAAATGTATTTGTAGCTTATGAATGCAACCTCAATAACTTATAAATATTTACATTATTTGCATGTTATTATGTGTATTTATTGCATAAATGTTTGCATGCCAATACAAAAGTAATTATGAAATCTTTCCGACATAAAATATGTTATAAGAATAAAATCTGTGTCGAACATGAATGTCAATTATAATTTTAAAAAAGATTTTTTATTTAATGAAAAGTAAAAAGAAAGAAAAACATTTTTAAACAGGGTGTATACAAAATTTTATTTGTATATACTGAAAGGAGGCATCAAAGAGTGAAGTCGTGATTTGAAAAAGAAACTCTGTATAACATTTGACATCAAATTTAAATGATAGGTATATTTTCCTTTAGTTATGGATATCAGTTCCTTAATTTTAATTTTAACCGCTAACATTTTGCGCTACATTGCAACCACAGTTTAAAGGGCGAAAAGAGTTTAAGTTTGCGACCATTGCTCAAGCGCATACAACAAATTAATTTACAATAATTCTAAAAATAAAATAAAATTGGAACAACAAATTGTATTCATATGACGCAACAATTATGTTTTCTCTTTAAAAACAAAAATATCTTTTAAATCCCTGTATTTTAAAGGATAAAGCTATAAGCAACCTTATGTTATATCTCCACTTTGAATAAAGAATATATATTTTTGGCAACATATGTCTGAAGACATGACATAAAGGAAGATTTTTTTTTTTTTTGTGGTTGCATGTTCACAATGAGAATTTACAATGTTATCATTTGCTTATGGTTGTGTCCAAAGTTAATATTATTGTATTGATGTTCATTTATGTATATGCAATATTTTTCGATGCATGTTGAGAGAATCTCTCTGCTCTTGTAGCATAAGTGTGATGTAGTAGTGGTGGTGGTGTTTAAAATGCAGTGTCATACAATTGCAAGATAGCGTTTATATATTTTTGTTTTTCTTTTTGCACATAAGGCGCTATTTGTTGTTGCACGTATGTCTGTATCGACCTACAAAAGAAAAAGATAATAAATTTTAATCCTGTCCAATACAATTCATTTCGTATCAACACATCATATTTTTCTTTGTAGTTATCTTACATCATCAGCCATCATCATATGTTAACACAAAACCAAACAGTCAACCAATGTTATATAAAAGATATATTGCATTCAAGTAAATTCCTTTTAGAGAATTCCATCAATTCTCCAGATTTTGGAGATTTTAACTATAAACGACTATCACGTCTGTAGAAAAAGCTATTGCTGCTGATTTATGGTACTATTGAAAAAATATAAATAAAATAAAAAAAAGATTGAAAATTTTTATATATATTTTTGACATTTTCTTAAATATTCTACAAAGAGATTTACTTTGTCAAAAACTTATAAATACTTATAACTTTTGATTTTTTTTTTTTTTTTTTTGAAAATATTGGTGATCACAAAATTTTGTAATTTTTTCATATATTGGAAAAAAAGACCAGAGTTGCGTAACCAGCTAGCTGCTAAAATTTATTTTATAACTTGCACTAGCTTACAAGATTATTAAATCTTGTCTACTTACTAAGTACGAATACACTCAAAAAATAAGTAAGTATATAAATTATAAAAAGTTGTTGTATATCAATTACACTATTTATCAGCAATTATTTTTTTTTTCAAAAACTTAAGTTATATGATTTAAGCAATAAACTAACTTTGAGCAAATTTTAGACTAATTTTTTTTTTTTTTTTTTTGCTAACAATATTTTGCTGGTCAACATATGTATAGTGAGGACAACAATCAGATACACTAGAGGTAGAAATCATTAAGAAAGTTCGACAATTGCATCATGTACTTAGAAAACTTTAGTACTATTATTTTTTTTGAAAAGAGGAGCAACACTCAGTAAAATCTTCCTACTAATCATTGTGTTGCTTTCTTTGGTAAGGGGATAAAAAAAGATATAAGGTGATGAAAGATGAAGGGCTTCAAATATGGCAACACCGTAATTGCGCGAGATGATAATTCTTAGAACAGTTGTTGCCCGCCATCTGATGAAGAGTTGGCGGAATTAATGAAGCATTTTAGTTCATAGCCCTGTTATGTTATTTTACTTCGGTGGGGTTAAGTGCTGTGGAAACACCGAAGGAAGACGTTGCGATATGTATGAGAGATAAAAACTCATACATATTATTTTTCTAATTGACGTTGCCGTCACTGGGAATCGAAATGTTTTTTAATAATATCATAATCACTAACCCAAACGTCAATCTATCTCTCCATACAAAAATTTACATGTTAAATCATTTATGCACAACTACAAACTTATCTGATATTATTCCACGTCTTAAAATTGTAAGCTTTCCTTCTTAAATAGCCCAGCAAAAAAAATGGTAGTCATTCTGTGACTATAACTTCTTTCATTGCTTCTTTAACTTCAGTTGACATTCTTTTATGATTTTTTGGTGTTATTCTAAGGCACTTCCAAAAGAATTCATGGTGTTCATATTTCAAATGCAGTGATCTGGATATAAACCCAATGCATATCTTAAAATATCACTCTTCATTACTTCTAAAGCATAAGTTATAGTATATCGTATATTTTTTTGGAATCTAAAGCATTTATTCAAATTGAAAAACTAGTTCCGATGAAATTTTTTTAATGTTTTTATTAAATCATTTTTAATATTTTAGTTTAAAATTTCATGAGGGTTAGAATTTATGCAGTTTTGCAATTTTTATACAAGTTTTGAAAAATCAAGATTTTTTTGACCTTTAATTGAAACTAGCTGGCCTGTCATTTGCATTTTTTCAGCCTTAAATATATATGACGACGCAATCTGTGCATTTTTGCATTATGAATTTTATTTAACACTACACCATTTCCAGTTTTAATTCAGAATTTACCAAAATAATTTAAAAATTGTGTAAAAATTATTTAAAATTGCCCAAAAATGTTTTAAAATTGTGCAAAAATTATTTAAATTGTTTAAAAATATTTCAAAATTGTCTAAAAGTGTTTCAAAATTGTACAGCCAGTTTTTAAATTTTCAAAAATATTTTAAAATTTGTCTAAAAATGCATTAAAATTTTTGAAAAATGTTACAAAAATGCTTTTTCACTAATGCAGATTTATTTATTTGTTTTAATAAAAATTATTTGTAAATCAATGCATAAATTTCGGTTCTTTAAACTTATTTTTCTGCATTCTTATGAATTAAATTTTCATCAAAGCTTAAATACCACAAAGTGTATGAACATTTTCCACTGATGCATCAGAATATCTTATCATTGTATTATCATTGCTTCCTTAAAGTAAAGTATGAGTAATGCTAGTAGCTACATTTGAATACTTTCATCCTAGGACACGCTAATGTTAAATTCATTGATGAAACCATTAGAAAAGAAGTGATGCCTTTGCCAAAGTAGTGATGCTTTTATTACTTCTTTTGCAGCTTCATTTTTGCTGAGAGCACACTTATATTCAAAGTGTACACAATTATGGTATTAAAAATGAGCATAGCACACCTTTAAACTCCAATGTCATTTAATCCATTGTAATTGATTAATAACTTTCTGTTGTTGTTACTATTAGTTTTTTTATTTTTATTTAAACCTCCCAACTTTGCTTGAGACACAATACTGCAGTACACTTGGCCGGCCCAGTGTCATACAAATTTCAGTGTGATATTTCAATATATGTTATACATACGTTTGATATGTAAACAGATTGTAAAATTTTTGGGGTATTAAGCGGTCGCAATATGAAGAAATAAATTGCTGAATTGTTTTCGTCACAAACAAATTTCATATCTTGCACAAAATGTTGAACTAAATATTATACTCATATGTGTCACTGTCTATGAGTGTGAGTGTCTATGTTTTATGGTTGCAATATACACATGTATGTATGTTGTTGGTCTAACAACAGACAATTCAACCAAATGCCATCACCATTATATCACACATAACTTTCTCACATATTACTACATATATGAAGTTTTTGCATCCAGCTTAAAGTGTAAATTTACACTCACACATATAAACTAAGCCACAACCAACAGCACTCATACAACTCTACTAAGAAGTACAGTAAAACCCGTTTAAGAAGAATTGGTTGGTTACAACGTACAATAACTTTGAACTTTTTCCAAAGTTACGGGGTTCTGACAATGGATTTTGGTAGAGGAGACATATAAAATATACATTTGTCAGCGTTTTAAAAGATCACATGAGAATTTTATTTTAGGGCGGGGTGTTGGTTAAGTTTCACCCCTTTGGCCTGTTCGTCCAACATAAAAGTATATGAAATTACCCTACGGGAAATGGACCAGTCACAGAGTTAGTCATGTGACCGGAACTTTGTGGCAGAAACCGGCCCTCGAGTTGGTTCTCTTATATGAAAGTAACCGGTAACTTTAACATGGGCTTGTCATAGGAGGTGTTAATTTCTAACTTTTAAGCTACTTGCGACATATCGCCAACATTGTGTAGGGTACCATATCAATGCATTGGTGTAAGTGAATGCGCAACAGAACAGGTTAAAATTATTTTACACATAACTAGTCTCATGACTGGCTTAAATGTACATACCACAGGACTGAGGACAAGTAATTAATAAAAAACTGGTTACATATCAATCACAATATGTTATGTTGCAGAACGTGTAGGAAATGAATAGTTTAGTGACTGTTGCAAGTGCACATGATACAGAGCAAACGAAAATTAGTTAGCATGTAACCTGCCAAAATTTCTTCCACGTGATTTATATTAAGAACGTGATTCTGAAAAATTTCATAAGGTCCACTTAGTGAATTTACCTGCAATGTTTTACAAAAGTTTTCACACTCGTTTCAATGTGCGAATAAAAATTTGCAGATACAAATTAAATTAACTCCTAATAAATCAATGTTTTTATAAAAATCGAGTACTATTTTTCGCAAATCAAAAACGTTAGATCTTTTTGAATTAGTGCAAATTGAAAAAGATCGTTTTGGGTTTATGTGCAAAAATATTTATTTTTTGATTTCAACCAAATTGTCCAATAGAAGTTCTCGATATTTTAGTTGTTCTTGTCCTGCAGAAAATTCATTTGTTTCAAAAAAAAATATTTAGACTTAAAAGATTTACAAGTCAGTATCATGTTTTCTGCGGCTAAAAACATAAGTGGCTGCTAACTTTTTATTATTTATAAGGATGACAAAGAATTAGTTTTGTTTTTTAATTTTTTTAAAATGAATTTAAATTTGACTCGAATATCATTCGATAAACGCATTAGAGGCGTATTGAGGATTCTCGTCAGAAAATGTTAGCTTAACCTTCCACAAACACATTTTGATAAAATACAAATAATTTAGATGCCCCTTTAAAAAATTCTATTTAAATATTTAAAAAATCTAATATTTATAAAAAAAAAATCGCTATAATTTATTCGGCCTATATAGATATGGTAATCTTTAAAATAACAAACATTAACATATTGGTTAGAATAGTATCAAAATCGCTCTGACTACACAGTGGGACATATTGAAAATTATTTGGTGGTTCATCGGGTTTATATAAAATTTTACACACACGCAACTATCGCATAGACAAGCTGAATTTTAATTTATTTTAAATTAAGCTGAGCTAGCGTGGAGTGTTTAAGCGACTTTCAGTTTAAAATTTCGCGAATTTTTGACACATGCAATTTTGTGATCGTTAAAAATTTTGAATTAATATTAATCGATGAATCATTTTTAACAAATCATTCCAACAAAAATTGGTGTAATTGATATATGTTTCACTAATTAATTTATAAAACAAATTATTCTATCGAAACAAAGGTAATTTAATATAAATTAACTCATATCCCACTTTATTCAATAAACAGATAGCCATTTTCAATTATATAGCCGTGTAAATGAAACAGTGTCCATAATGGAGTTAAGTGAAAAATAACTTTTATATATTTTAATTTGATGAATTTTGCAATAAATTTTTTTTACAATGTTAAGGGAAAAGAGTCGTCGATCGAAAATTTCAATAAGAAATTTTGGATTTTTAGGGATAACATCCCTAAGTGTTGCTTAATAAACCCATAAGTGTTGTGATACCTATTAGCCAGTCGCGGGCAGCTTGATTTGCCTATCATTGACAGTTCTGTTTAAATCACTTCAGTACACGCAGCAAAAAAACATGGTTGGAACAATCATATATGAAGAGCGTCATATATTTTTGGGTTTATGATTGTGCCAACAATAGTTGTACTATAATATAATTATCATACTTTGATAATAAAATAATCATAATTTTACCATAATATTATCCCTTTAGTTATATTATGATTCAAAAATTATCATATTATTATTCTAAATAAATATATTATGATCTTGAATTTATCATAATATGATTGCATGTAATCACAGTATTCTCAAAATTTTATCATATTATTGTCCCCATAGCTATATTATGATTCCTGGATTATCATTATATGATCCCTACAATAATATATATATATATAATCCTTCTTATTATATTATGATTATTAATATACATAATATGACTAAATAATATCATATTATGATTCTCATATATATATAAATATAAAATGGCAGTATTAAACAATATGAAAAAATGGTTTTTAAGGCATTTTGTAGTAAAACCAAACTGACTGAACTGATAGAATTTTGGTTTTTATGAAAACAAGAAAATATTATGACTGTAAATGTCAAAATCATGTTTTATTTGATGTATAAATTTGTATTAGCTGTTGCCAGCATGTTATGGTTGCATAATTATCATATTTTTGTCATAGTCAAAGTTTTTGTTACCACATTATAGTTACAGCCAAGCATGTTATGAAATAGAAAGTGTCAATCATAAATTAGTAAAATATTTACTATAATAATGATGGTAGCGACCATATTAATAGTTATAAAACCAATAACATGGTTGTGACAACCATACCCGATTGCAGCAAGCACAATATATTAGCAGTGATCATGTTGCAACCATGTTTTTTCTCTGCGTGTATTATGTCAGCTTTGCAACAGTCGTGGGATTGGGGTTTTCGCCATCGATTGACATTCTTTTATACACTGCAAAATTTGTTAAACCAGTTCCGTGTTCTGTCATTATTTTAACTATAACAGTCCTAATTTCCTTAGTCCACATTGGTGTTATGTTCATTTCTCTTTAGTTACATGATTTATCCAGAAAGAACCAGTCAATGTTCTGCCACCATTTCCATATTTGGGACACTGGTTATTTTACAGTAATTACCACTTTTTCAGACACTTAATTATATATTACACCAGCTTTGTGACATGTCCCTCATTTATCTATCACAGATTTATAACGTTGGATCAATCAACCCTTCATTTTCCGTAGGGTATGTGTTCTTTATATCTGAAAAACTCTCAGGAACTTTGTAAAAAATATTATTGCAAATATTTTTGTGGAACATATTGCAAATATAACAAGGGGAAGGAAAAAAGTAATCCTCAATTTCTCAAAATTTCTAAGTGAGAAAAAATGCACGTTTTATTCTTCAACTCCTCATATACTAACCTTGAGTCTTAAGCTTATGCAATTTTGCTTAGATTTGGAATATGTCTCAATATTTTTGCTACCATTTATGGCATAAAAATCAAAATTTTTTTCATCCAATGGACTAAATATTATTTATATTTTTTTTTCTTATCCTTTTAACATTTGACTTAAGATAAAATTAATTGTTAAAAGTTCAACAACCAATTAATGGTTGCCAGCTAATATAAATTTACAAGTGTTTTAAAATAAATTTAACTGACCGGATGTTTAATTTAATAAACCCTATATATTAATTTGTTGTAGCTTATTTTTATGTTTACTTTTTTTCTTATTCCCCAAGACCGGAACTTAGAAGGGGAAAAAAAGAAGAGAAAAACAGCCAATGAAGCAAAAGATTTACAAAAATGTAAACACAAATAACCTTATTTTATTTTAATTAACTAGAAAGTTTTCTTTTGGTAAAAAAAAAATAATAATAATAAAAACGCCAGAAAATTTTATATGCAACAACCTTTTTAATTTATAGTGATTTAAAATATTTAAATTGTAATTAAAACATCAAAGAATTTGAAGCAAAAGTTTCAATTATGAAGGTACATATAAACCCTTCATATCATGTTATTCAAAAACATAAAAATCAAGATGAAGCAAAGTTTTTATGGTTTTAATCGTTATGTAGTGACAAAAACATATAAACAATATAATGGATACAATGAATATTACCTGTACACAGAAAATAATTTTTTCCTTAAAATCTACTTAAACAATTGCAAATCAATTTAAAACAGGACTGGGTGTTTTTTATTTCAAATAAATCACCTAAATCTTGTTGTCAGTGTATCTACTGCTATTATGCTGAATAATATTTTTTATATTAAATTGTCCCAATAATGATGTTTTCCGCTTAATCGAGAAATTTGTTGTAAGTTCTAATCAAAAACACAATAAGATTATTCACTTTATAATGTAAACTTCTTAATAATATAGATTATCTTTCTAATGATTATATTACAATATAAAACCAAGTACAGTAAAACCTTTCGAAAACTGAAATCAACAATTTAACAATTTTATTGCCATAGCGAGCAATATTGGGAAATATTTTAATTTTCAAATATTTAATTGCCTCTGTGGAAACTTTTCCCTTAATTAGAGGTACAGCAGTCAATTTTTATTAGTTTTTAATGTATTTAATCAACAAGGAAATAAAAACAAAATAAAGTTTAGATATGTATTTGTTAGAAAATATTAATATAAAGTTTACCTATCCTGGGTTTGAGGTTTTAATTAAAAAGCCTAAAAATAAATGTGGTTTTGTTAGCAAGAGATCAGTAACAGATTTTTGTTTTTTTTCATTTCATCATAATTGGAATTCTTCATTGAATGGACATTTTTTTTGTAACTATGTATGATTATGAAGTTTGAGTTCTTAGTAAGTTCTTAGTATCTCTTTTATTGTTAACAACATAAACTTTGCTAATTAGTGTTACACTCACCAAAAAAAGTCTGTAATGGCAACTAAAAATTTTGCTGTTATTACGGGATATTCTGCTAATTTGAGCCCAGCGGTATTTTTTGCTAATCTTAGCAACACATGTCTGCTGACGTGTAGTACAATGAAATTAGTAGAAAACTTAGTAGCCGCTACTAAATTTTAGTAGACTTTTTGTAAAGTGGAATTTAAAATCTGTTTGCTAAAATCAGCAAAAAAAAATGACTAAATACTATTAATATTAGTACAAAGTTTTAGATTTATTTTTTTTATCGAGCATCAAAAATTTTGATTTTGTTTTTTAAAAGATGTTTTGTACAAAATTAAAAAAAAAATCAAAGGCTTAAAAATCTTAAAAATTGTTAAAACATAAACGAATTTATCATTTTGTTTTAATTTGGTAATTTCTGTTTTGAAAAATATTTTAGTAAATTTTTTTTTTTACTTTTAAGGTTAAATTTAATTGTTTTTAGGGCTGATTCTAAAAACCCCTTTTTAGTGCTATTTTAAGTGGATGTCCTCTTTTGAGTCGGTATCTTCACTTCCGATCCCTTTTTTAATCCTATGTAACATTTTAGGGCAATTTAAGTTTGTATGTATAAGTTTAAATTATTAGAAAAAACATTTTCTTCAATATCGACTTTTTTAAATTTAGTAATATTTTTTGCTAATTTTAGCAAATCGGTTTTCAAAAATTTGTAAAATGATTTCTGAAATTAGCAACAAAAATTTGTAGATATTCTGTAAAAATTCTGTAATTTGTGAAATGTTAATAGCAAACAGATTTGCTAAATAATAATTTTTTTAATAAAAATCAGTACAAAAATTGTAAAGTGGGATTGAAAACCGTTTACAAATTTTTCTACTAACTTTTTTTTCTGAGTGTAAGTTTTTTCTTTACTACTTTGTAGCAGTAGACCAACACATTCAAAGGATAATATTAATGAGGTAATAAGCATTCATTAAAAGGTTGAAAAATTTGTTATTTTTTTTTTTTTTTTTTTTTTGGTGCTATTCTTAATGCCTAATTTTTGTGTTGCTCTAAATGGAAACTATATTTAAGTTAAAATATACTTGAGTGTTTATTTATAAAAAATGTTTTTCTAAAAGAGCCATTTTAAAGATTTTCAAATCGCTCAACGGATATATGTATCTGTATGAATATTTACGAAAATTATCACATGTATATATCACATATCTTTGGGATCATTTTCGTTTGATTGTCAGATTTTTATAATTCTTTTTTATTTTATTTTTAACTTTTAATTATCTGAAAATGCTACACAATGGGGTAGCAAAATATTGAAAAATAAATAATAATATTTTTATTTATAAAAAACCAATCTTTAGCTCAAAAAATTTAAGAAGTTAAAAATTGTTTTAAATAAAAGAAAAAGCACGATAAAGTTTGTAAAAAAATATTATTGAGAATAAAATTATACAGAGGCTTAAAGCCGCTAAAAATAAACAACAAACAAAAACCTTTGATGTTTATATAAACAAAAGAAAAGTGTAAAAAATATTACTAGAGCCAGAGTATAAACAAGTAAATAAGGGCTAAATTCGGCTGTGCCGAATCTTTGAATACCCTCCACCAATATCCTAAAAAGATGTTCTCTTCTGTTTTTGATACAAATAATATAAAAAAACTTTTATTATGTAGGTGAAAAAATTTTTTGAGGTGAAAAACTTTTTTAGATGTGAAAAGAACTTTTTTTTGTGGTGAAAAACAATTTTAGTGGTGGAAAAATGTTTGAGGTGAATACAAAATATTAACTGCCAAGCGACTGGTGAATAAATATGAGAAAATATGTTATGTACCAGTCGCTACTATGAAATTGTACTAAATTTGTATAGGCAATTTAGAGGCACCTTTACATTTTCACTAGTTTTTTTAAACATGGACTGCACAAAAAACACATTTTAAAGCATAGTTTTTGTCAAATACTCGATTTCGTTCCGGCTAATGGGAACTAGCTCTGCAGCTGAATATGCCTAATGTATTTTTGAGATTTGAGGGATTGACAAATGTATATTTATGTTAATTTTTTCTTTTATAAAAAAATACAGATGAATAAAGTGCGATATTGTGCTCTTAAACATCTAAATGAATATTAATTTAGAAAATTAAAGTATAGTAAACACATAAAACATATATTTTGCATAGCTTTTGGCAAACATTCTTTTATGTTATGAACGAAATAGAAAATCAATGTATATTGTGGCAGAATATGCCTTATAGGGAGAATTTTTTTCAGATGCGCCACCTATTGGGAAATATTTTCAACTAATGTTCTTTCTTTAACAAATTAATGTCTTTGATTTATGTAACAGAACTTTTGTTATTTAGTTTTAGTAATGTTATTTACAGAGATCTGCTCTGTTAGCGACTCTAACATTTCTACTTACTTAACAGAAAAAAAATAGATACAGAAAAATTGTACCAATTTGTATGGAAAATTTAGAGGTATCTTCACATTTTCACTCATAACTTTTGAACCGCTTGACCGATTTTGCTAATTTTAAATACCAAACTGCTCGGAGGATGTTTAATAATCTGGGTAAAAATAGGCAACCCGGCTTGGGTCTTCGCGTCGTGTTCGCCATTTCAACAGACAGACGGACAGACAGACAGACGGACATCGCTAAATCGACATAAAATTGCATAAGGATCACGAATATATATACTTTATGAGGTCTTAAACCTATATTTCGACATGTTACAAACGGAATGACAAACTGATATATACCCTCACCATATATGGTGGAGGGTATAATAAATACTCTTGTTTTTCTAATTTAAGTAGTCGTCTTTGTGCATGTTGGGAAATCAATTTAACCACGTGTTTAATTACTAAGACAACAAGAACATAGCAAAATTTACGTTTTAATAGGCTTTTTTCAAGTCTTCTTTTTCAAAAAGGAAGCCCCCGCTTTTCTAAAACTTTGGCTTCTGTGGAGACCACTTGACAGATCAAAGTGTATACATGTGACAGTCTAGACAAAAAAAAATTGCTTTGGTTTTCCAAATCTATCTATGGCCCTATGTGGTATTGCATATTCATATATTATTCATGTATGCTCATATAAGACCATATACGGCCATATACCTTCAAATTTTGGATCCGAATATATATGGTAATACATGTATGTCATATATTGAACGTTAATATACGTGTATGATCATATACGCGCAGATGTATGACTATGTATGTTCATATATATTTTAATTTTTACACGGGTATGTGGGGCAATAAGTATCACTCTATTAAAAATTGCCAATGACATTGTATGCCAGTTTACTATTGACATTCGTCAAGTAGAGATATGAGAAATTTGTAATTAAAAACAATGAATCATTATACTCCTTAAAAAAGGTGCGATACTTGTGACAATGTTTGTGCGCAATAATTCGTCAAAATTAATTGCAAGCGTTTAGGCTCGTTTTGGGGATGGAAAATCCATACACAATTCACAAAGCATCTGCACACCTGAAAGTTGACGATCTGTATTTTGAGGGCACGTGGTCTCAACAGGACGGAGCTACTTGTCATCTCGCGTTTTTCGGTGAATTGGCTTGGAAAGCCAGATCTCCTGATTTTACGGTCCCGGTCATCTTTTGTAGATATTTGAAGTAATTTTTGTACACGAACTATTCCCGCGAACCTTGGAGGAGTTAAAGAACAACATTCGACCCTATAAAAATAACGTGACACCGTAAATGCTGCGCACAGTTATGCAAAATGTAATCAATTTGGGACCAAATTTTCATCAACTTCGAAAGCGGCCATTTTTTTTTTTTATTCAACATTTTGTAATTTGAAAGCCTACAAACCAATTAGCAATTAACAATAATCACAATTAATTTAAACAAAAATTTATAATAAACATAATCAGTTAAAAACTAAATAAGTTTTCACTTTATACTATGGTTGGTAAGCACTACCTTTTCATTATAACGGCAGTTGTCTACCACGCTCTGATCCGTACCGATACGAAAATTTTAAAACTACGGTTCCAATAGTGACATGTGTCTTCTAGTATCACAAGGTTTATTTCATAATATTACCTGTTACATTGGATTATATCTGCAAAATACCGTTATAAATCGCTGTTTCGGTAGTGTATCGTTATTTTAAAGTAAGCTTAAGATATTTCAAAATTAATCCGGTAAAATAGCGCAATAAGCCCGATTATACAAAAAGTCAAATGATTTTAATGGAATCGCCATTTTAAAATTTTCACATGGGTTTTAAAGTGGCTGTGGTAGCCAACTACCGTTATTATGAAAAGGTATTGAACGCCAACCATGCTTTATACAAAAGATGCAGCCAAAAAATATCAAATGATGGTTTTTGCCCCCACCCCTGTAAATAAATGTTATAACCAGGGCAGCGACTTTCAGGCAAATTTACCCAGCAAAAAAAAAATGGTAGTCATTCTGTGACTATAACTTCTTTCATTGCTTCCTAAACTTTAGTTGGCATTCTTTTATGATTTTTTAGTGTTATTCTAAGGCACTTCCAAGAGCATTCATGTGTTCATATTTCAAATGTAGTGATCTGGATATAAACCCGATGTACAAGGTGGCGAAAAAGTAATCCTCCTATCAGAAAATGCTATTAATTTTGCGATTGGCCCCTAATGTCAGTTCTGTTTTGACATTTGTGTAGTAAACACATGCGAAATACACGTTAATAAACAATGTTATGCTACACTGCTCCAGAACGCGGAATATTGGTGACTATTTATTTGAGCAATAATGAAGATGATTTTTCATCAAAAATAATCATGATTGATGAGGCCCATTTCCATCTTAGCGGGTACGTAAATAAGCAAAATTTACGCTTCTGGGGCACTGAAAATCCGCGTGTAACCCACGAAGAGCCATTACACCCGCTCAAAGTCACTGTATGGTGTGCTGTTTTCGCTGGAGGAGTCATCGGACCTTTTTTCTTCGAAGACGTCGCGGGCCAAACGGTTACTGTGAATGATGAGCGCTACAGAGCAATGATCAACGAGTTCTTTTTGCCGCAACTTGATGAATTGGGATTGGAAAACAT
Source organism: Eustalomyia histrio (assembly GCA_949748255.1). Lineage (NCBI taxonomy): Eukaryota > Metazoa > Arthropoda > Insecta > Diptera > Anthomyiidae > Eustalomyia > Eustalomyia histrio. The sequence goes on from OX456523.1 coordinate 241,384,493, forward strand.
GTGGTTTCAACAGGACGGTGCAACCCCACACACTCCACATGCCACAACCGATATGCTGAAGGATGCATTTCCCGGGCGCCTAATCTCCCGTTTTGGCAATTTGCACTGGCCAGCAAGATCGCCTGATTTGACCGCTCCAGACTTCTTTTTGTGGGGCTTTTTGAAGTCGCGGGTTTATGTCAACAAGCCTCAGACTCTTGCAGCTCTTAAAGACAATATCCATCAAGAATATGAGGACCTATCGCCGGAAGTTTTGGCCAAAGTGATGGAAAATGCCATAAAAAGGGCTCAAATGACAATCAACTGTGGCGGCGGCCATGTACATGACATCATATTCTCGACTTGATGTAAAAAAAATTAAGAGACCAAATAAAAATAATCCATAAGAAGAATCAAAGTTTTTCATTTTTTTTATAAATTACAGCCAAAAAAGATCGGAAGGTTATTTTTGCGCCACCCTGCATAATAATCTATTGAATTACATATAACTCATACGCCATGTATGTGAAATATTTATAAAACAAAACTATTTTGAACTTTTGCACTTTAATAATAATTAGTTGGGTGTTAAAAATCGGTTATTCTACTGAAATGAAAAATTCTTGTAGCCCAAAAACTGCTTTAAATTAATTTGTTTTAACGTTTTCAGTTAAAAGTTTTCAACATAAAAACTCAACTTAACATATATAAAACAACTATAAAAACCATTAACTTCAACACGTAAAAGTGCGTTTCATAACAATTTTATTGCGTAAATACCTTAAACTGTGTATAGAAAACTTTTATAAACTATTTCGCATGAATTAAATTTAATTTTCCAAATAATTAGAAAATTACAGAAAGTTTATAAAAAAAAGGTTAGTTGTAAAGAGAAGCCATAATTAATAGAATTAAGATTGTCCAACTTCACACTTTCTGATTAATGTTAACATTTATTTATTTTTATACACAAAATAAATTTAATTTTTTGAATTATATTGTGTTTATAATAATTTGTTAACTAACACAAAACATGTTTTAAAATTTATTGACCTATATATACATATTATTTATTTATATAGATATACATGGGGAAAAAAACTTTGCTATTAAAATGACATAACCAGTAAAAACAATCTATTATACATAAATTATTATTTCAAAAATATACCAGATTATCATCTGTAGTTCAATAAAAATTCAATTGACATAGAAACAAATTTTTCCAACAATACAACCTCATGTGGCAATTTGTTTGTAAAATGTAAATTTGTTTTGGGGCAAATTCATTATTTATGACAGTAATTTACAAAAGAAAAAAAATCAGATACAATGTAAATTTGTTTTTAGGCGAATTTCTTATTAATGATAACAATTTACAATAATAAAAAAATAAATTCCTTTGTAGTTTTTAAAAAGGAAAGGAAAATTGGTCATGTAATCTATTAAAGTTTCATTTTAAAATGTGATCCAAAACAAATAGTTCTTTGGAATGGTAAATTCTAACAATCGGATTGGTTTTAATTAAAAAGTCATATCATTAACCTTAGAATGTTTTTATTAGAAAATAAATTAATGGTTATTGATTTTAACAATACTAAGGAACTAAATGGTACGCAAGCAAAAAAAGAAACACCTGCTACCAAAGCCATAACCAAATCCATATGAAAACATTAATCCATAGAGATGTAAAATCAATTTACACAAACACTGCAAAATAAACTTCATTGTAATACAACATGATTACATATGACTGCACTTTAAGGCAATAAAAGTTCAACCAATGACTATTTCCGTTACCGCTATTGTTATATGAATACATTGTATGTGAGAGTCGGCTTTATAAAAATCATCAATTTTTTGTGTCTGAGAGTTTTGTTGTACAAAAGCTGATGTGGTGTAAAGTTTTTATTGAGCAACTAAAGACAACAGATATGCTATACAGTCGAACCCTGACTTGTGACCCCCTTTTGAATACGTAGACTGTTTCGTAAATATGGGACGATAAATTAAAAAAATAAATATTAGAAATAAAAAAAAAATGATGAATTGTTTGAAGATAATCCCCAAAGTTACAAAAATCAGGCTGTAAATGTATTAATAATATTTTAAGATACACAAAAAAATATATATTTTTTAATTTATAAAAATTTGGAATATTCTTACTATTGTTTATTTATAAAAGGATTTCGATCCTCGTATATTAACAAAAATAAAAAAAAAAATTAATTATTTTTAGCTAGGCTGATGCATGGAAATTGATCTATCAAAAAAATTTAATTTAAACCTGACATTTTGAAAGTGCTAGAGCCTCCTAAATAGGCAGAGCTCAAACAAGAATACAAAAAAAAAAAATATTGTCTTATTTTTCGGAGGCAGTTTGACTATATATTGGCCCTGAAACAACAAATCTATTTACAGATCAGCTCAATATAAAGAAAATCAAATAAGAAACCAACTTTGCAAATATTATTGTTTAATTACCCAGCAAAAAAATGGTAGTCATTCTGTGACTATAACTTCTTTCATTGCTTCCTTAACTTCAGTTGACATTCTTTTATGATTTTTTGTTGTTATTCTAAGGCACTTCTAAAAGCATTCATGTGTTCATATTTCAAATGTAGTGATCCGGATATAAACCCGATGCATATCTTAAAATATCACTCTTCATTACTTCTAAAGCATACACTCAGAATATTATGTAGTTAACTGTTTGTAGTTTAATAAAAAAGTTTTCCGTTCCATTTAAAAATAAAGGAAAATACATTTATTTTTCAAAGAAATATCTATATTAACTTTTTTATACATTTATTCGAAATAATTTACTATCATTTACCGATTTTTTTCAGTTTCATTTATTTTTTTTATTTGTTTGAAATTTAATAAAAATTACCCACAAAACGGAAACTTGTGGTTTATTTGTGTCCGTAACAGTTATTACAAATTTAAATTTTGTTTGCTGTCTGTTTTTAAAAAAAAAAAATATTCAAAAAATTTCAATTTGTTTTTTTATTTAAATTGTTTGTATATATACAAAATTTTTCAATACAAATTATAAGAAATTCATAAAAACACATACATACACAAACACATTCACACAAAAGTGTTTATAGCTTCATATGCATACATACATTTTGTTTTGGTAAAAAAAAACAAAAAATACAAAAACGGAAATAATTTCAAATAAATGAAAAAAACATTTATTTTTTAAGGATTGGTGGGTAAAATTTTGACATTTATTTTAACTGATTATATCAGTTGTTTCTTACGGATGTGTCAGTTGATAAATCAACATTTAAAAATAAATAACAAATGGCATTTAATTTAAATGAAAATTAAGTAGACCGGTTTTTAAATGAAATATCATTTCTTTTAAATGATATTTTCAGTTATTTTAACTTACAAACTTTTTTAAGTGTATATTTTTTGAATCTTAAGCATTTATTCAAATTGAGAAAATAGTTCTGATGAACTTTTTTAAATTTTTTATTAAATCATTTTTTATATTTTAGTTTAAAATTTCATGAGGGTTAGAATTTATGCAGTTTTGCAATTTTTATAAAAGTTTTGGAAAATCAAGAAAAACTGATTTTTTTTTGACATTTAATTGAAACTAGCTGGCCCGTCATTTGCAATTTGTCAGCCTTAAATATTTAAGACGACGCAATCTGTGCATTTTTGCATTATGTATTTTATTTAACACTACATCATTTCCAGTTTTAATTCAGAATTTACCAAAAGAATTTTAAAATGGTGTAAAAATTATTTCAAATTGCCCAAAAATGTTTTAAAATTGTTCAAAAATATTTTAAATTTTTTTAAAAATGTTTCCAAATTGTACAACCAGTTTTTAAATTATCCAAAAATATTTTAAAATTTGTCTAAAAATTCATTAAAAGTTTTGAAAAATGTTTCAAAAATGCATTTTCACTAATGCAGAATTATTTATTTGTTTTAATAAAGAGTATTTGTATATCAATACATAAATTTCGCTTCTTTAAACTTATTTTTCTGCATTCTTATAAATTAAATTTTCATCAAAGCTTAAATACCACAAAGTATATGAACATTTTCCACTTATGCATCAGAATACCTAATCATTGTATTATCATTGCTTCCTTAGAGTAAAGCATGAGTAATGCTAGTAGCTACAATTGAATACTTCCATCCTATGACACACTAATGTTAAATTCATCGATGAAACCATGAGAAAAGAAGTGATGCCTTTGCCATAGTAGTGATGCTTTTATTGCTTCTTAGACAAAAAATAAATTAAATACAAAATCTAAATTTTTTTTCAAATTAAATCGCGCAAAATTTAAAAAAAAAAATCTTAAAAATAGTAGTCGTTGTTCAGCCGAGAGGCTATTAGTTAAACAAATAAAAATTTATAAAAAAAAAGTAAAAAATTGGGGCGTAAGTACTAGAACGGGACACTAGAGGTCAATGGACCTTATATCAAAAATATTGTTATCCGCGAAACAAAAAAAAAAAACGACATAACACACTTAAATATCAGAGTGTAAATACTGAAGATATAAGGAAAAAAGCGACCCCCAACGTTGGGAAAAAATTAAAAAAAAAAATTTAAAAAGGCCTTGCAACAATACTTTATATTCGAAGGTTTACGGTGCACTTTTTTGCCTGTCAGCTGGTACGCTCTTATGTCCAGTTAAAATTTAACTAAAAATTAAATTTAAATTTTACATTTAGTAGCAAATTGACCATTGTGAATATAAAACTACAACAAATTGTTGACAAAACAAAACATGACCAACATGGCGTATGAGTGTTATGATAAATTGATTTCATATCACTCATACGCTTAAGAAGCGACAAAGTCTTATAAAAGGTGGTTAAATTTTAAGGGCCGATAATGAATGTGAACCACACATTGACCATTGTGAATATAAAACTACAACAAATTGTTGACAAAACAAAAACATGACCAGGATGATTTCATATCACTCATACGCTTAAGAAGCGACAAAGCCTTATAAAAGGTGGATAAATTTTAAGGGCCGATAATGAATGTGAACCACACCTAAACGTCAAGTTTTTTTCTGCATTTCATTTGACATTTTTCAATTTCAGACTAACTCAATTTGAACCATGGAAAGATATACAATGGAACAACGCGTTAAAGTTATTTAGGCTTATTATGAGAATGGGCGTTCAAATCAAAATGCATTTTGTGCACTTCGTGATTCGACAAAATGTGTCCACAATCGGGAGAATTGTGGGCAAATTTCAACAAACCGGGTCTGTGAAAACACCTGTGCATGCTCGCCCTCTTCGTTCTGCGAAAAATATTGCTGTTGTTCGCGATAGTGTGTCATGAGGTCGGCCAAGCATTTACCTTGAATGGTGTTCGCTAACGCGAGATGATAACGAACTTATTGTGGCCAGGAATTGAGGATATGACCCTGGCCGATATGAGGTTTCAACAGGACGGTGCCACTTGCCACACAGCTAACGAAGTAATGGCTTTTTTGCGCGACAAATTCAATGGCCTTGTTATCTCACGTGGTGGCGATGTCAATTGGCCGCCAAGATCATGTGATTTGACACCGTTGGACTTCTTTCTTTGTGGTTATTTGAAAGAAAAGGTGTACGTCGATAAGCCAGCAACAATTCAAGAGCTAAAGTATAAGATAATTCGGCACATTAACGGCATATAACCTCAATTATGCCTCAGCGTCATCGAAAATTTGGACCATCGGATGGAGGTGTGCCGCCGAGGTCGCGGCGGCCGCTTCGCCGATATTTTGTTCCTTGCATAATTGAACTACCATATTATCATAATAAAAAGAAATGACAATAATTTCCTAAATAATTTGTGTTTAATTCAAAATCAACATCGACCCTTAAAATTTAACCACCCTTTATATAGTAAAATTTACACAAAAATTTAATATAAATGTCTGAAATTTAGTAAATTTGTATTTAATATTTTAAAATACATTTATATCGTATCATAATATTTTTGAGAGTTTTCATTTCAACAGTACTACATCTTAGTTACTCGTTTCCAGTTGAATTTTCTTATCTATTGTCTTTAAAGTGTGAATAAAACATAATAAAATTCAATTGAGTTTTAGAAGATTTTTCGGCTACAGATAAAAGTCAAATTTATAGCTTTAAATATGTCAACACATGCAAATAAGTGTTGGTTGTAGAAATAACAAATTAAAATGTTTCCTGCAGCATCAAAGAATAAATAATTAAATAGATGACAAACTCAGTGAAAGATATAATAGAACAGTAGAACAGCATGATATATTTCTACCTTAAATAGAATTTCAATACCTATAGATTTCTTTCATATAAAAAGTCATAAGAAAAATTGATAAGCTTAATGTAAAACAAATTGCTAATACTTGACTTAAATTGCTTTTTATAAAATATTTGTTTTTTTTGTCATCATTTTAAAACTGTTGAACAAGACTTTTTTTCCAGTTTGTTTTTTTTTAGAAATATTATTTATTATTTTTATATATATTAATAATAGTAAATAACAACATAATATTATAACAATTTATTCTTTAATAATTTTTATATATGTTATTACATTTTGAATAAAATTTTTTCAAAATTGCTTCCCTTAATTAAATTTAATTATTTTAATAAAGTTATCTTCCATAAAATAAATATGTAATTGTAAAAATATTAAATATGATAACGCATTTTTGGTTGAACACAATCAAACGGAAATATATTTAGTGTACTTTATATAAAGATGTCCCTTAAATAATGAATTGTCGATTGTCAATGCTAATGTCCAATGAAAAATATAAAATTTTTAAGAATTAATTTTACTTAAATAAAAGCTTGGCTTGCATCAACTAAAAAGATATATAAGAAAAAAATTTTACTTTTTATTAGGAATCCTGAATGTTAAAAAAATAATCTAATTATATGCAAATAAAGTAACAGCAACTCGAAATACTTCAACCAATTTATAAAGTTTTAACATATTTGTGGTACACATAGAAAATTAATGAGAAACAATGATAGATACTTTAAATAACTGAAAATATCATTTTAAAGATATGATATTTCATTTAAATACCTGTCTACTTACTTTTCATTTAAATTAAATGTTGTTTGTTATTTATTTTCAAATCAACTGACACATCAGTAAAAAACAAATGATTAATCAGTTAAAAATAAGTGCTAAAATTTTAGCTACCAATTTCGATTATTGATTTATTTAAAATTGTTTCCATTTTTTTATTTATTTTTTTTTCTACAAAATGTATACTCACACACGCTACAGAAACATTTTGTGTAAAGAATCATATGTGTGTGTTTATGAAGTTCATGTAATTTTAATTGAAATAATTTTGTATATAACAAATTGGACTTTTTTTTTTGAAAAAAACTTCAATTTGTAATGACTGTAACGAAAACAAATAAATCACAAAATAAATGAAATTGGAAAAAATCGATTATTAACAGTAAATTATTTAGAACAAATGTATAAAAAAATTAAAATAAATATTTTTTTGAAAAATAAAGGTGTGTTCCCTTATTTTTAACTGAACTGAAAATTTTTGTATTGAATTACAAACAGTAAACTACATAATATTTTGATCCTTAAATGCTGTTTCATTATATATTAATAATATTTATACAACGCATTTTACATTAATAACTCGCTATGGCAAAGATAATTAAATTTTGATTTATTTCTTTATTTAGGCGATATAGCACAATAAATGTTGAAGATAAATCAAGAAATTCAGTAATCAAATAGTTTTGATTTTTGCTATGAATAACATTATCAATAAAATAAAATTACATGCCGAAAATTGTTGTTGAAGAATTATTATTTTAGAAGTTACGGCGATTTTCGCTTTATGAAAATTGCGAAATTGACACATAAAATTACAAAATTTTACCGAAATTAATTTCACTTACTACAAAGTTAGAGTGTATGAGCTGTGCTTAATTTCAAAAAAATCTATTAACAGGGTCCTGTGAGTCCCGAAGGAAAAATTGTAATTTATTATGCAATTAAAAATAAAAATGTCAGAGTGTAAATATATTTTAAATAAATTTTTGTTTTTTTTTTTTTCTGTATAAGAAGTGAATTTATTTCAAATTTTGACTTTACTTCCTACTCTCTTGAAAATTGTTCGTTGAACAAATAAAGTTTAACGGCAGAAAAAGTAGTAAATTATGTGTTCTTTCGATATCAAGTAACTGCTTTAATAAAAAATTATTATTTATTCAAAAACTACTTAATATCTGACAAACGCTTCTTGGTGGTCTCGGCCATTAGATTGAAAATTTTCAAAAAAAAAAAAATCGGAAGCTTAGGAAACATTTTGATAAGGCTTCACGTTTATTAAAAAAAAAAAATATTTCAAATTTATACTCTTGAGATTAAATGAAATAAAATTGCGGAGAGTAGTGCTGCTAGAATTGAAAATCGACAACTCTTAATCTACAGTACATAAAGTAAAGACTTAATTTCCAGACATTAAAGTGGGCCTTATGAAACCAAAAAGTTAGTTTTGCCGATAGTTGTATTGACAAAAGTTTAAAGAAATTTTGATAATATTCACCCCAAGCGTATAAAAGATAAAGTTTCGAAATTTTCTTCCTTAAAATCCATTTTTATAATATCTTTAAGTTTATTATGCAGATATTTTATCAAACAGTGAACTAATTACAATAGAATTTTCAAAATAGAGTCTTAAGATGAAAAAACCATTTACACCAATTAGCATCCGACTACCGCAGTTTCGTGCCATCCGTGGATTCGTCTGCCTTTAGTTTAGGTGACAGCTTATAACAACCCTGGACACTATCCGCATATTTATTTTTGGCATTATGACTAAAATTATTCGGACATAATTTCCAAAGAGAAAGTAGTGTACTCATATGTGACCATCTACAAGATATTTTTTTGTGGGCAGTATTACTGCAATGCAGCTCACCTTTCCTCAATGAAACCGGCTTCAGGTATATTTTAGAATAGATAAACTTTGATCAGTGAAGCCGACTGAGAAACAAAAACTGATATTCTGAGAAAATAAAAATACTTAAAAAACTTTTAAAATCTTAACGTTATTTTCTATAGAATGATACTCGTATAAAGCCAAACCGTATCAGTAATTTTTTCATAGATATGGTATCATAAGCACATAATTTTGCTACAGTAAAAATTCTCTAAATGGGAAATTATTCCTAATTTTATTTTTTATTTAAAAAAAAAATAAAACAATATTAAACATAAGAATATTTCTAATGATTTTTTTTTATTCAGAGAAATTGTTAGTAGTGAAAAATTATAAATGTCTTTAAAGTTTAGTATATAAAAGGTCTCAGAATTTAGGAATATTTGCTACAAACCTTTTCTACAAAACTTTTCTATTTGGCTTCTAAAGAGATCTTTTATGAGAGAATGTTTATTCATAAAAAATTTCCCAAAATTTGATAATTTTCCAAGAAAAAAATCACCAAGTGAGCTACTAAAATATGTTTAGAATCTAAAACTGTCGTTTACATTACGCTCGAAATTTAATTTAAACTGGATTTCGATCATCTGGTACTGTATACTATTATACACGAACTGGATTTCAAAATCTAATTTAAACTGGATTTCAAACGTAATGTAAATGCAGTTTAATAATATTCCCCTAAAGAAAAGTCCTTGAAACCATATACTATTTTCTGAGTTTAAAAAAAATTTTCACATTAAGAAAACATTTTCATATAGAAATATTTTTCCACTAAGAAAAATTTTCTCTCAATAGAGAATTTTTTGAATTTTAAATTATTTTTTTTTTAATAGAAACTCATAATATTTTGTGTTGAAAATATAAAAAATTCTTAAATCATATTTTTCAAATTTATTGTGATTTTTTAAATTTAACTTTCAATGATTTTCTTAAAGGAGATATAAAATTGTTACATAAAAATTCATCATATATAATAAGTATTATATATTTTATGTTGTGGCTGCTCATGTGTGTTTAAGTATCTAACCAGTTATTGTGCTAACAAGGAAGGTATAACAGCGGTTATCTATCAATTTGTGACCACTTTAGCGCATATTTTTTTAATATATAAATTATTTATAACAATTTGGAAAATGGGAGATTTGAAAAAATTGATTTTTTTTTTAAATTTAGAATTAGTTGTGAATTTAGAGTATTTTAACTTTTAACATAGTAAATTTTAAAAATCTACATTTCTACCCTCCATTTAAGTTCATACCCATGAAATTGAGCCTCTAAAAAATATATATGTGATATTTAAAATTTCAACAAAAACGATGTGTTAGCCCAGTGGATACCTTTCTTGTAAGTGTACTAAATGTGTGCCATAAAATTAACACATTAGTACATGTTGTGAGTATCAACAAAAATATATAATATCAACAAACAGCAGGAACAGTACATTAAGTACTCGTACTAGTTGCTAAACTAATACCAGTTGTTAATAAAATGAAGTAGTAAAAATGTGCATAATGTTGCCCCTGAAGCAAAACCAAAACAAAAAAAAAAACAAAAAATCCAAGTAAACAACAACTGATACTGATGACTATCGACTGTAAACAGGATTTTTCATATAACTGATTGTTGTTTGATAATTTGCCATTTGTGTTAAAATAATTGTAATTGTTGTCTCTTTGTTGTACAGGTTGGTTGAAAAGTTCCTGCGCTCGAAATGAAAGAATACTGTTTTTGTTACGAAATATATATTTTTTTCAATATAATCTCCTAGAAGCTCAATACACTTGTTTCAATGATCTTCCAATAATTTTATCCCATCCTTATAATGGTTTTCCGGAAGCTCTGCAAAATAACCGTCTACGGCTGCTATGGCCTCTTCATTCGACGAAAAATGCTTTTCACGAAAGACTTGTTTGAGATTTCTGAAGAGATAGTAGTCACTGGGAGCCAAATCTGGTGAATACGGTGGATGTTCAAGCAATTCGTACTTTAATTCTTTGAACTTAGCCATCGTCAAAACACTTTTGTGAGCAGGTGCAATGTCTTGATGAAAAATTATTTTTTTCTTCTTTAAAACAGGTCTTTTTTCACGAATTTTTTCATCCAGCTGATCCAAAAGACTGCAATAATATTCAGAGTTGATTATTTTACCTTTCTGAAAATAATCAATCAACAAAATTCCTTTTGCATCCCAAAAAACTGATGCCATAACCTTCTTTGCTGATCGTTGTGACTTCGCCTGCTTTGGAGCTGAACAACCAGCTTCAGTCCACTGTAAACGTTCTTGTTTCAATTTAGGATCATGGTGGTAGATCCAAGTCTCATCCATAGTTATAAAACGATGCAAGAAGTCGGTTTTATTCGGCTTAAAACGCTCCAAATTACGCTGAGAAATTTGTTTTCAATCCAGTTTTTGTTGAATTGTTAATGTGTGCTGCGGCACTAAATTTCCAAACAGTTTTTTCATACGTAATTCTTCATGTAAAATATGGAGTACTCGTTCGTCTGAGATGACTATGGCATTAGCAATTTCACGCTTAGTCAAAGTTGGATCTTCACTAAGCATATTATGTACCTGCTCAATGATTTCTGTTGTGGTTGAAGTTTTTGGTCGTCCTTCGCGTGGATCGTCTTCAAGGCTGGTACGACCAGGTTTAAATTCACCAGCCCAAAATTCAACGGTGTGTTTTGAAGGTGAGAACTTCTTATACACTTCTAACAATTGTTCATAAATTTCCTTTGCTTTTAAACCCTTCAAAACAAAGAATCTAATGACTGAGATGACTATGGCATTAGCAATTTGACGCTTAGTCAAACTTGAATCTTCACCAAGCATATTATGTACCTGCTCAATGATTTCTGTTGTGGTTGAAGTTTTTGGTCGTCCTTCGCGTGGATCGTCTTCAAGGCTGGTACGACCAGGTTTAAATTCACCAGCCCAAAATTCAACGGTGTGTTTTGAAGGTGAGGACTACTTATACACTTCTAACAATTGTTCATAAATTTCCTTTGCTTTTAAACCCTTCAAAACAAAGAATCTAATGACTGCACGATATTAAATTTTTTCCATATTAAAAAAAATCAATGACACGTCAACTTCAAATGGCTTGTAAACAAAGAAAGAATTGACAGAATGACTTGCAACTTTGATGTATTCTCAGGACAGTTATACCAACTTGAGAAAAAAAAAGTTTGGAGCTAGCAGTGCCATCTCTTGGTGAGCGCAGGAACTTTTCAACCAACCTATAGTAGTAGTTGTTTTTTTTTTCAGTTCTATATTTGATCAATGTTTTCAATTATGCGTCTAATGATTTGATAATACATTTTGTTGTTTTAACAACATTTGTATGTAATCATGCAGGTTCTAACAAAGATAGAAATGGATATTTGAGTAGATAAATTAAAAATAAACACAAATACTAAGGTCAATGAAATGCTAATTAAATAAAAACAATAAAACATCCAACTAAGTGGATTTATATAAAATGTTTCGAAAAGGTTTTATACTATGTTTATCCTGACCATATACAGGATATAATAAGTAAGAATTTTGACCGACCTTATAGTATATCATAATCACTTACTTAGTCGATTTAACAATGTCCGTTCGTTTATCCGTGTGTCCATACAAAACCTTCTAATCAAAAGTACTTTTTTGGAAAAGTACTTTAGCACTCTTTCAAGTGATCTTCAGTGGAACTTTAATATCACCATTTGTTAAGAGTTTTTTTCTTTACTTTTTATTTAAAACAATACAGTTACAATCGTAAAATTATGATACATTTTCTTAAATTTTGTTAAAAACGTTTGCTGTCCTTAGTTATTTTTCGGATTAAGGATCATTTTTGTAAAAGAACTTTTTCGGAAGTTTTTTTTTTTTGAAAAGACTGTTTTTGAAAGAACACTTTTCCGGTAAAGTACTTTTTTGGAAAAGTACTTTTTTGCAAAAGTACTTTTTTGGAAAAGTACTTTTTTGGAAAAGTACTTTGTTGGAAAAGTACTTTTTTGGAAAAATATTTTCATGCGAAAAATTTAAATTTCTTTATTGTTTTTGAAAAAAAATCGCCTTTGCAAAATAGTGCATTTGTGGGGATAAAATTACTTTTTGGATTTTTTTTAAACATGTTTTTTTATGGAAACCGTACTTTTTTTGGAAAAAATACTTGTTTGAAAAAAGTACTTTTTTGGAAAAATCACTTTTTTTTAATAAAGTGCTTGGAATTTCTATATAGACAACCGAAATTAAAATTAGAACTAACTACTAACTAATTTACAGAAAGAAGAAGAAGGAAACATTTTTATTGAAAATTTTAACACACCAAGATAATAACCAGACTGCCGCAGTTTTATCTCATCAATTGGCAAGTCAGTCATTGGTTAATGTGTCAATTATTGGTTCATTTTTTCTGTATGAAAAAACTTTATTCTACAAGTGTATGTCATGACCGGGAATTGAATCAGCAACCCTGTACTTAGTTTCACTCATAGCATCACCTAATAAAGAGATACACTACGGTCGACACAGCGATGAGTGTGGCTTATTGAGGTTTCACATTTTTTTTTGGAGAATGAACTTTTTCTAACAAAATAATTTTTTGAAAAAGTACTTTTTGGAAAAAGTATATTGTTTTCCTAGCAAGGAACTTTTTTACAAAAAAAGTACTTTTCATTAAAAAAATTCCTTCTTTTCTCTGGAAAGTACTGTTTGTGAAAAAAAAGTAAACACTTTATTTTGGAAAAAAAATAAATGTTTGGAAAAAGTATTTTTATGAAAAAGTATATTATAGAAAAAATACATTTTTTAAAAAAAGTACTTTTTTAGAAAAAGTAGTTTTTAGAAAATACTTTTTTTTAAAAAGTACTTTTTAGAAAAAATACGTCTTTGGAAAAATTACTTTTTGGAATTAAAACTTGTTTAAGTGAAAAAATTTTCAAAAAGAACCTTCTTTTTTCAAAAAAAAAATACTTTTTTGAAAAAAGTACTTTTAAAAAATGTACTTGTTAGAAAAAATATTTTTTTTTTAAAAAGTACTTTTTAGAAAAAATACAATTTTGGAGATAGTATTTTTTGGAATTAAAACTTGTTTTAGTGAAAAAATGTACAATAAGTACCTTCTTTTTTCAAAAAAGGACTTTTTGAAAAAAAGTTTTTTTTTTTTTTTTTTGAAAAAAGTAGTTTTAGAAAAAAATACTTTTTAAACAAAATACTTTTTTCGGAAATAGACCTTTTTCTGGCTTAAAAAATAAATAAAGCTTCTTTTGTTAAAAAAAAGAATACTTTTTAAAAGGTAGTTTTATTTTTCGGAAAAAGCATTTGTTTTTGAATTTTTTTTACTTTTTGGGCGTCTCCGTTAAAATTTTCAAAAATTTTGTCTTAGTAGAATTCAAGTCCAGGGGCATAGGATAGGCGTTGGGCAATCAGTCATTTAGTCACTCACGGTCACTCGATACTGCAAACAACGAAAAATTAGCCTTAACAACTTTTGTGTTTACTGTTGTAAGTTAAATAAAAGACGCGAATAATGTTGATTAAGGTCGTAGCTAAGCAGAAAATACAATTCATTCCATACATTTGGTAAAGAAAAATTTTCATGATCTTGAATCGAGGAACACCCACATGTTTATTTCTAATTGTTTATGTTAAGCTTAGTAATTTTTAAATATCTTAAATTTTAGCTTTCACCCTTTCATATCAAATTTACCGCTAATAATAAGTCACATAAAATATAGATTATAAGGAAATTGTGTATTAATGGAATTTGTGGTGTAAACAACAAATAAGTAAATCATTTGTAAACGTGCAATATGTTTACTTTTATTTACCACAATTTGACAGATATTTATAATAATAAATATGTCTATTGTACGTGAGTTTATTTATTTACTTTTTACGCACACACACACACACACACAACCATACATATATCAGTGTGTGACAAAAAAAAAGTATAAATAAAAGAGACATCAAAAAAGTCGTTAATAAATTTCAATATAAATATATTCATATAAACGTCATTTATGTTGATAGCACTTAAACCAAAGTTGAATATATTTTTTTTGTTTTGTTGTTGTTGTTATCAATACTGTAATCCCAAATATAAATATCCTCAAACCCTTTTATTCAATTTACGTTGTTATTTTGTCTGCATAGAATAATTAATCATACGCACAGGTGGCATGTGGTGCGTTTATAAAGCACGAAATACATCGAAAAAGTTTGTACAAAAAAAAACAATAAAGGAAAATATTGTTTAGTAGATACCAAGTTAGAAAAAAAATACTCAATAAAGCTATTAGACACAACATGTCATATCTAGGTAAATAGAAAAACTAATTGATTTTGTAACGTGTCCTCTGTGCTACTAATTTAAGTTTCGGGTTTTGTTAAAGTTATCATTTCCCCCAGAGGGTTGTTTTTGATTTATAAAGAAAGTGTGAGTGTGTAACTTTTTTTGGTTGACAAAAATATTGGAAATTTTAACATATTTTTCATAGCAATAAATCTAATTATTTTTTGGTAAATATATTATACAAGACCTTCTAAAAATTAAGGTTAAATTTTGGGTATTATTATTTAAGGTACCCATGTAAAAATCGAGATATATATATGAGCATACATGATCATACATGGGCCTGTATATGATCATACATTGGCATACATGGTCATATACGTCCATACATTGTTTAATATATGACCATACATGATCTCATATATGATCATATATCTTCGGATCTGAAATTTGAGGGTATATGGAAGTATATAATCATATACGAGCATACATGAATAATATATGAGCATGTATGATAATATATGCACATATATCACCATATACCCTCAAATTTCGGATCCGAAGATATATGGTCATATATGAGATAATGTATGGACGTATATGACTATGCATGCCCATGTATGATCATATACAAGCCCATGTATGATCATGTATGTTTATATATATTTCGATTTTTACATGGGTAGGTAAATTACTTATATTTCACGGCATTCAATGGCTAAATTGTGAGAAATTAATAAATATTCAAACATCCTCTTTTACACTCTATTTTCTTTAATCTGATTTTATCCCCTCTAAGAGTGTTTGCTAGAAATTGTGACTGAAACTTACAGTTTTAGAAGGAAAGAAAGAATTTTTCTTTATAATTCAACACTGATTTGCATCCAACACCGATATGGTCACTAACTTTGAGCAGTATACACCTTCCAAAATTTCATCCGGAAGGACCAAAGTCTAAGAAATTACAGGATGCATTAGCTTGGAGCTTATTATTGAATCGACCATCAGCAATTCAGGAAAGATTTAGTCAAGGACTGAGAGTTTGTTGGGCTTTAACATTGTAATAGCCCCACATATTATAACAACAGAGCAACACTACGTTAAAATATTTAAGTTCAGCTCGTGGGACTCGCACTCGCACAGTATTTGTTCATATGTGTTCGGGATTCCTGTCAGCATTTTTTTCGTCTAAAAGTCGGTCCAGAGCAGCATTTGGATGGAGTTATCTCTTCATGGAGTTATCTCTTCATCTCTACATCCAGTACAGGGGTTTTTGTGAGTTTTCTTAGGGCCCCACACAAGCGATTGGTTCTCACAGCAACTACGTATTTATGGCAATATACTCCGCTCATCATCATTTTTATCGCGCCGTGAACTTTTTTTGATAGATCAGTGCAGATTTAAATACTTCTTCTGACTAGCTGTCTTAGCTTTTCTGTCTGCCACCAGTTTCCTATTTTCGTTCGACTCCATTCATTCCCATCCCTTTCTTTAAAGATTATGGGTTGAACAGATGCATCAACCATTATGTGTTCCAGGAATGCCGAGTAATAATTAAGAGAGCTTGTAAAGCATAGCAGAGCAGCTTATGGTGTTTTGGTGTAATTCTTAGCAACGTTGAGATTCTTTAATATGTAATATATCGAATTTGATAGTAGAGAGAGTAAATCCATATAAATCAGAAATGGTGCTTTTCATCACTAGGACCAAACTGAGCTTCAGATATCCGCGGCATCAGGCAAATTCATGGTCTTGGCATTGCCTTAGACTTAAAACTATCTTAACACCAAGCACAGGGTTAGAAAGACGACGTTTGCTTTCTGCTACTGCAGGAATGTGCTAAAATCAATATGGGTCGGAGTCCAAAAAAGGTGTTGTGGATGTTCACTGCCATCTTACATCTCTTACAGGACTATTGTGTGGTGGACGTTAACTACCAAACAGGTGATTCCGAAGCTTTTAGCGTTTGGCTCGTTTTGAAGTTCCTGGTGCGATAAGGAATTGACCCTCCATTGATTTACATGTAATAGCGGCTTCTGCCAGCAGTGCGGCTTGACTTGCTGATACGGGTTCTTAAGAGGTTAGACCCTACGGATATTGTAGAAATCTTAACAAGCTCAGACTTTAGTTTACTACTCTACTCCTAGGATTTACTTCGGTAGATCTTTTTAGCTTCAGCTTTCCTTTTAAAGAGGAATGGGACAGGAGGGATCCAATAGCTGATATGGTATGGGATTTTCTTTGGTGATTGTGACACCCAGGGCTTCTTCAGGTTACCTGATCATGCTATTGTGTTACAGAAAAAGATTCTGGCAATCGTGGAAGCTTGCAGTCTCTTGTATTTGCTTGGAGTTCAGCGAATATCTTCGTCGATACGAGTAGCCAAGCGAAGCTTATGTCGCTGAACTCGTATATTACATCATTTATGGTCCTCGGTGAGTGTAAGGAAGAAATGTCGAGACAAATTTACCAGTCGCTGATTATGTTAGTATGCGTCCCGGATCTCAGGGATATTTACTATAAGAAGTGGGCAGACGAGTTAGAAGCGCAGAGTTTGCACCATTAAGAGTGAGATTTTTAAGCACTACCTAAGATAGCGTGGACTGAGCAATTGCAGGACCAAGAGGCTCACGTTGCGCGACTACGATTTTGGGCGTACTAAATCTTTCCTCAGAAGGAGTAGGAAAGAAGTTTCAGGACTGACGGTCGTGCTGACTGATCTTTGGCCGATAAACATACAAAGCAACAGACTAGAGCGGGTGCGCGATGTATAATGCCGTAGCTATCGTATACTGAATTAAAATGAGACGGTAAATCATCTCCTCTGTGATAGCCCGACACTGCAGGATATTCGACATAGAACTTTGGATAATTATATAATGGACGTTTGGGTGATTTAATCCGTTATCTTAATTTAACGCGTTGGGTCTTGTTTTCCGCAGTCACTTTTGACTCTACTGGATACATACGAGGGAGTCAACCAACCAATGAAATTTCTCTTTCTTTGTTTTCTTTTTTATTTATGCAAAATAGAATTGTTTAAAAAGTTAATCTAGAAAATTAAAAAGATTAATTATAAATTCTTAATGTACAACATATGTGTTTGGTATTTGTTAACTGTGTGTGTGTGTGACATTATTCTTTGTGATTTTTTTTTTCATTTGTTCTTTATTTTATGTGTTTATGTGAGTACTAAAGTAATAGAGTGAAAATTCTTTATATCTTTTTTTTTTTTGTGTGTGTGAGATGGTATAACATGTTAATCCTTTACATTGCATTAGAGGGTTTACAAATCCCAAGAGTTGAGTTAAATTTTAATTATAAATATACATAAAACAAAAAGTTTATCAAAACTTTATAAAAACAAAAAAAATAATAATTCAGACCCTTAGGCCGAGTCATATAAAACTAAATGAATAGTTTATAAATTACTAAACAAAAATAATTTCGGTCATAAATGTTACAATACAAAAAAAAATTGTTTTTTTTTTAAAATAAATGAGTTCATTGTATAAAAGCTTTTGATAAACATGCAAATTTTTGAAATTAATGTTTTTATTTTAATGAAGGAGTTAAGATATTAAATAATAAATATACACAGAGAAACCGGATTCGTGGTGACAAATGAACATATATCTTCGATTCCGACCATATATGGTATATGACCTATATGTGATCATGTGTGCTAATATATTGTCGATATAGAGTCATACGAGGGCGAATCAATAACTCAGTGACTTTTTGAATGAAACACAGTTTTTTTTGCAAAAACAAAAAAATATTTTTCAACATAATCTACTTTTAGCTCAATATACTTAGTCCAATGTTTCTCCAATTTTTGTATTCCTTCCAAAAAAAATAGGATTTTTCAAGGTCCATAAAATAAGCATTTGTTTGATCAATAATTCCATCGTTGGAGCTAAATCTCTTTCCACCGAACCATTTCTTTAGGTTTGGAAATAGGAAATAGTTACTGGGGGCTAAATCTGGAGAATATGGCGGATGGGGTACCAATTCGTAGACCAATTCATGGAATTTTGCCATTGAGACTACACACGTCACACGATTACGTTTATGGTCAATTGAGAGCAAATGCGGAACCCATCATAAAGACAGCTTTCTTAAATCCAACTGATCATTAAAAATCAAAACCATACTGCCATATGAAATGCCTAAGGCATCAACAATCTCACGCACTTTTACTCTTCGACATTTTCGGGTGTATTAACCTCAATTGGCCGTCCAGAACGTTCAGCGTCATTTGTTCTTGTGCGACCACAACGAAAGTCAGTAAACCACTTTTTTACCATTGAAATCGATGGTGTAGAGTCCCCATAGTATTTAACAAGCTTTTCCTTGGTTTGTTGGGCGATTTTTTTCGCAAAAAAAATGTTTAATGAGCACACGAAATTCACCTTTTCCATTTAAAAAAAAAAGCCACGAGGTTGTATGCTTTCAACAGCTGTTAAACGCAAAGTATTTTTTTATTTATTTTATTAAACATATAATTACAAATTATATCTTAATAGCCTAACCGAGCACTAGCAACGAAGGCTATCGGCTCGTTGTAGCGAAAATAGACCAGAGCCTCTGGTGGGAATCGAACCAACGACCCCTGCACTAATAAGCTAGCATGCTACCAACTAGCCTATCGGGGCGCTTAAAAAAGTAAGTAAAGTAAAGCAAAGTAAAAGACGGAACTTGCTCAGAATTTGACAGTAGTTTATTAACAGGTGGTACTTGGTGGGAACAGTGTTGTTTTTTATATAACTACGAGGGAAGTTCGAAAAGTCATGGACTTATTAGTCCGCCCTCGTATATGATTAAAGGTAATCATATACGGCCATAAACTCTTAAATTTCGGATCCGAAGATATATGGTTTTATATGATATTATGTATGGTTATATATTGAACCATATACGGCCCATATATGATCATATATAAACCCATATAGGATCATGTTAGTTCATATATTTTTCGATTTTTATATAAAAATAAGTAATACATTTCAATTTATTTAACTTAAATTTTTAACAAATTTAAGATAAAGAGAACATATTATTTTAATGCAATATCGCTCATAATATTTTTTCAAATCTGATTTGATTTCGCCAAATGGAAATTTTTTGTCCCCGTTTATGAAATAAAACCTTCAACTTGGGAATAAATTCCCTAAACTGACAGGCCTGCTGCAATGCCAATTATTTGTACTCTAACTAAGCGAGTATGTTGTTCAGATTAACAACGTGGACTTGATGAAAATATGTGCAAAAATTAGAAGAATATATATTTAAACAAAAAAAAAAACCGGTTAACTGATAACAAAACACCAGTTTTCAGGTTATTCGAATTTGGGAGAAAAAAAAAACCAAAACGGGCAGGTTTTTAAGAATTAAAAGAAACCCGGTTAACCAGTTTTTGTTTTGAATTCTTTAGTAAATATTCCAAGCCCTAAATAAATATTTTTAAATTTATAAAAAACCTAAAATATAAATTGAAATATTATACATTGTATAACTTTGAATCATATTTGTAATTAAGTATTTTGTCATTGCTTCTTATTTAAAATCTTGATAATTTAGTATAAATTTATATGCTACAGAGTTCCTTATCAAGTGCTTTGACTTCTTCACATTAATAAATTAATAATTATGATGATGATGCTGATGCTGAAGTATAAGTACATATATATGATTTGAAATATTATTAAGAGAAAGTAGCATAATATTAACTACAACAAATAATATGCAAATTTTCAATTAAGAAAATCAATAACATTTAATTGATAGATGTTTTATGCTAAATGAACGTGACAAAATTAATCATAAAATATATATTATATGAATACATTGATGTGTGGTGGTGGTGGTGGTGGTGGTACTCATTCATAAAATTTAATACATAAGAGATTGTATAAAAGTGAATAATATGTCAATGATTTTGTATACATATAAATACATAGAAGCAATAAACATAATCGTACTACTTAAAATCATACAAATACTTAAACTATTTACAATTGAATACGTGTAAATGTAGTAGTAGTAGTAGTACATGTTTGGTATAAAGGTACAGTTTTATGACTGAACTGAAGTGAATAAAACAAATGTTGTTATGTGTTGCACTAATTGCAATAAGAGTACATGTATTATGTGTAAAACTTAAAATTATATTAAAATTTCAACACTTGTGTAGTTGCTTCTATGTGACTTCATTGTATGGTTGTGCTAATAGACAAGGGAATGCTTAAATTACACTTAAAATTTATAGTAAAAGCTTGTTAA
This sequence comes from Eustalomyia histrio, assembly GCA_949748255.1. NCBI lineage: Eukaryota > Metazoa > Arthropoda > Insecta > Diptera > Anthomyiidae > Eustalomyia > Eustalomyia histrio. The sequence continues at coordinate 241,406,016 of OX456523.1, forward strand.
CAAACACAAAAGAAATCTATTTAAAATTTCAGCATTAACTTATCAAATGGAATTAATTTAAATGTCTTTAAATCTTTTTAAATGTTCAATAAGATTAAGGGAATTAAATTCTAAAACAGACATAAAAATGTATCATTAAAAACAAAACACACATGTGTGTGTGTGTGTATTAAAAAAGTTATATCGAAAAAGCACCAGCACATGTTTTCTACTACAATTTGTATTGTAACCACTGGAGGAAAAAAGTTTTAATGCCGAAACATCCTTGAAATACGAAAATTATTTTATACAATTAAAATAGTGGGGGGGGGGGGGATTCATGAAACACCTTGTATTAATACACAACATATTTGCATAATTGCTGGTATCTACCTTAACAATTTTTGGTTAATTTAAATTTAATTTATCCATTTCTTCTTTAATACCTCGATAATTTCTTTAGAAATATGTATCTTCCTTTATTTATCAAATATAATATTTTATGATAAACAGTAAAAATATTCATATTTAATGATTTCTTTAAACGAAGAAATAAAAATATATAATAAAAATACAAAACATATATTCTTATAAACTTTCCAGAGCTCGTGCAATATTTTTGACACAAATGCGATTAAAATGTGTACACTACGATATATATATGAATATTTTGTTGATCAGCACCCAAAAAAAAAAAATTCTCTTAAATTCCTTGTATTAACAAATTGTGTTAAATAACAAAATTATGTTCAATTAATTTTGTTCTCAAAATATTGTAGTTTAATTTAACTGAAATTTAAAATAAATGAAAATCACTTAAAAACCGGTCTACTATCTTTTCATTTAAATCAAATGAACTTTTTATTGAAAGTTAATAAATTAACTTACAATATTCATTTCTTTTTACTGTTAACAAACTTACCACAAATTCGTAAAAACAAATTAATTTTTTTTTTTATTTCAACTAATTAGTTAACTACAAAATCCGTAAAAAATAATGACTTTTTCTTTAATTCTTTTTTTTACCTTAACTACAAAATCCGTATGAGGAAATGATATTTGCTTTATTTCTTTTTTTAAATTTCATAAAAATTAATTACAAAGTCTGTAAAAATAAATGACTTTTCAATAATTTTGCTTATTTTAACTATTAGACAATTAATTATAAAAAAAAAATTGAAAGACATTTTAAATAAAAATATAAACTGTAAAAATTTAAATTTAAAATAAAAAAAAAAAAATGTCGGCAACATGGCACTCCTAAGCACATCACGAGGGAGGTTTTTCCTTTTGAACCTCCATTTTTTTCCTCTTTCCTGTCGAAAATTTCAAAAAGTATCTTATCAGTGACTGACCCCATACATCAGTGTGGCCAAGCCGTTTAAGGAGGTGCCTTTTCTCTACTGAACCCCCATTTTTACCACGATCTTGGTAAAAATTCCGAAGGTGTCTTATCAAAAAAAAATACCATATTCTAGAAAATATAAATTTTTAATCTCTGAGTTTTAGGCCGAAGGACTTAGGTTTCAGTTTGAGCAGATGCTTTTTAACTCACTTTTCACAATTTTAACAATATCCCATCCTAATGGATATCTACCATTTATAGAAGTAATTAATTGATTTATTTACATGAATTTATTTACATTATCATTTCTTAATTTCATGTTAAGGATTGAAGGAAAAATATTTAAAAATCGACAAATATCACAAAAATCACTCGTTCTTCATTTTATTTCATTGTGTTCCCCTTATATAGTGTTTACATTTCACTCGTTCCCTATTTCATTCTATTATATTCCTGTTATCTAGTGTTTCAATCCACTCGTTACTCCATTACATTCTGTTTTTCTAATCCAGTGTTTCAATTTCACTCATTCCCCGTTTCATTTCATTTCGTTCCCCATTCCGTTTCTTGGTCTATTACATTCTATTCCGCTAAACTAGTGTATAAATTCCACTCGTTCCCCGTTCCATTTCATTTTGTAATTTTGTTTATTTTTTATTTATATTCGCTTTTAAATTTTAGGTTTGTAGCCAAACCGGTTTGGAGAGCACTTTTCACCTTAAAATCTCTATTTTACTACGTTCCTTGCGAAAATTTTAAAAACTGTCTTAAGTAAATTATTTCAAACTCCAAAATTAAGTTTTTTGCCAAAGCGTTTTTATTTTTGGCAGGTTATTAAAAAGGAAGATTTCCCCTTTTTAAGTACCACGTTTCTGGGAAAGATTCTAAAAAGTACTTTATTGATGAATTTACAAATACTCCAGGGAACGCATTTTTAAATTTCAGATTTGTTGCCTATGTGATTTGGCAAGGCCGATAAAAAGGAAGTTTTCCTGCTTTTAAACACCTTTTTTAGCACGTTCTTGGGGAAAATTTCAAAAAGTACCATATCGGTGCCTTATCCAATGCTCAGGTTTCTATCTGAAGCAGTTTGGATATATCGTTAAAGGAAAGACCTCCATTTTTGCCACGTTCCTGAAGCTAATTCAAAAGAAATATTTAATCAGTTGGAGTACGAGGGCGGATCAATAAGTCTGTGACTTTTCGAACATCCATCGTAGTAATATGAAATGCAACACTGCTCCCATCAAGTACCACCTGTTAATAGACTACTGTCAAATTTTGAGAAAGTTCCATCATTTACTTTGCGTTTAACAGCTGTTCAAAACATACAACCTCGTGGATTTTTTAAAAATGGCAGAATTTAATTTCAAGTACTCAAAAAATTATTGATTGCCAAAAAAACACCCTCAATCAAACCAAGGAAAAGCTTGATAAATAAAATGGGGACTCTACACCACCGATTTCAATGGTAAAAAATTGGTTTACTGACTTTCGTTGTGGTCTTACAAGCACTGAAGATGCCGAACGTTCTGGACGCCCAGTTGAGGTCTCTATACCTCACTTGGGTATAAGGTCATTTGGGTATGAGAAAGCTTTCCGTAAGATGGTTGTCGCATTTGCTCACAATCGACCACCAACAGAATCGTGTTACAGCTTAGTTTCCATGGCAAAAATCCATAAAGTAGACTACGAATTGCCCCCTCATTCGACTTTTTCTCAGGATTTAGCCCCCAGTGACTATTTCCTATTTCCATACCTCAAGAAATGGCTCAGTGAAAAGAGATTTAGTTCAAACGATGAATTTGTTGATCAAACAAATGCCTATTTTATGGACCTCGAAAAATCTTGCTCTTAAACGCAAAGTAAATCACGGAACTTGCTCAAAATTTGAGAGTAGTCTATTAACAGGTGTTACTTGATGGGAGCAGTGTTGGATTTCATAAAACTACGAGTAAAGTTTGAAAAGTCACGGACTTATTGATCCGGACTCGAACATTACATATGTATACTCTAAATTTCAGGTTTTTAGCCAGTGAGGTTTGGAGAGACCTCTTTTATCCCTTCTCGTAGGAATTTCCTATATAAAAAATTTTAACTTTTTAGCTGTAGTGATTGATAGTCAGTTAATCAGTATTTCTCCTATAAAAACGCGTTAAAATATTGAATTTTAAGAAACTTTTCAATCGATTTTGAACGCTATTCAAATACCCAAAAATTCTTTGTTTGATTTTTTCTGGTCATTAAGGGAAGCTACATGTCAAGTTTCTTAATCTTAGCTCCGTTGTTTTCAAGCTACACAAAAATCCCATTTTCTCCGAGATAGTGGCAGATTAAAAAACCTAATACTTTTTTTACAAATATTAAGACATTTCGTGCATATGATGATTTTTGTTTGATGTCCAAGATCCCAACACTCATTTAAAAATAAAATATTTTGTCTTTTTTGCATTATAATGTTTTAGACATATTTGTTTTAAAGATAGTGTACAAAAATGGTAAATGGGTTAAAAATTTGCCCATCCGCCATACTATTGAAACGTTTTAGTGTGATAAAAAAAATATAAATTTCTAGTTTTGGGTCTAGAGAATAAGAAAATATTTATATTATTAAAAAAATTTCTTAAAAATATATAAAATTTGTTTTTTAATTTTATTTATAATGTGAACTTTTAATTTCACCATATGAAAAAATATTTAAGCAGAGATTACGTTTTTAAAAGTATATAAAGTATAAAGTTAAAAAAAAACATTTTTAAGAAACTAATTAAATTTTACATCAATTTCCACGTTGACTTTTCTTTATCAAATTGCCATGAAATAAACCCAAATTGCCATAATATAAACCCAATCGGAACTCTTAAAATCCACTTTGAATTTTTTTTTTGTCCTCTATTAGTCACATTGTGGGAACATACAGCATATATAAATAAATGATATTTGATACAAAATTTATTCACTGTGGACTTTAGTTAATATTATTATATGTGTTATACGAGTACTACAACGTGTGTGACAAATTATAATATTTTCTCCTCACCAATTTTCTGTTTAATTGAACTTTCAATTATTTACTTTTTCTGTATTTATGTGTGTTTTATACATCGATAGTCATAAGTTGACCACCCATAACTTAGGATTTAATTACAATTTGAGGTATGATTGGCAATTAATTCATTTGCCCTGCTTAACTACTACACATAATATTTAATTATAGTTCAACACTACATATTACCAAATTTAACCACATTTTACTAACTCGAAACAACTAAATATGTATTTGAAAACTAGTAAAGCGTTAAATAAAGGACTTCTGGACAAATACACAAAATCCCAATCAACAGACCACTTTGCTTTTATGTGTGAGTGGGAGTGTGTTTTGCGGGTGTTGTATGTGTGTGCAGGGGTTTTCATATTTGTATAAAATGTAAATAATTAACTTTAAAGAGCCACAACACATGCAAAATATTACACGCAAAAAGACCAACCAGTTTATAATAAAAACAAACTAAACTTTTTTTTCACATTATTTACCCTATACACGCACAGTGGCTCTTTTTTTATTTCTAAATATACAGTGATTAGACACGGAAATTGTTGTTTTAAAAATAATGAGTCCATCACTCTTGTGTTGCTTGAAGACAATTAATTAAAGAAAAGTCGTTAGTGGAATAATAACTGCTTATTTGAATCGATAAATTTACTGATCAGTAAATTATGTCAGTGACAAATGAAATTCAGCAGCATTTGCAAATTGATGGCAACCCAAATAGGTTTTTATTGCCTAAATACCCAGCAAAAAAAAAGTAGCAAAAGAAGAGAAAAAGAAGCAGTGATTTTGATTCCGGTGTTGTGAAAATTTGGATCGGAACCAATGATTATTACATAGGGGTGTCATAGGGTGGAAGTTTTCTTTTATGATCCTTTTTCATTGCATCTAAAGCCCTTCTTATGGTTTAGTGAAAAATTAAATCTTTTGTTCTTCCCAAATAAATTTTGAATTTGTAATTTAGATTTCTACAGGACATCAGTAATCGAGCCTTAGCCTCAGTTTCACAATCTCCCGTTAGCTTCTACCTGGGAATTGTTGTTTCCTATACAAAGTTTGAGTTTTACTGTTCTTTAAATTTTAGCGGGAAATTCAGCAATCGGGCCTTATTTATCTCTATTCGAAATGCTTGCAACTTTTACTACAATAATTTTTTTACTTTTTGTAGCGTCATAAATATGAAAAGTGTTTAATATCATTAAAAATCACATTTTTATAAGTTGTGAAAAAGAACTTCCTTAGTAGAGAAAAATCAGAACTAAACGATACTTTAGAATCAATGAAAAATTAATTCCCTTAGAATCACTTTCATTTATTTTTGCTGGGTACTTGTTAAGCATTTTTGGAAAGGTCATACATTTGAGTCAATAGTATTGGCCATATTTTCGGAACTTATTTTTGGTGTTTCTTTAGTTATACATTAGTAAGTTAATTTACTGGAATATGGGCTCTGCGATTAAAATAAATTTTTTTTCAAAATAAAATCTAAAAAGATCAGTTTAGGCAAATTGAGTTGTATTTAAAGTACTAAACTGATTGAAAAACAATGCTCAAAAGGTTTGTTCGTAACTTTGGTAACTTTGACTAAGAATAATCGAAAGTAATGATTCTTTTCACCACCAGCTCCTCACCAAACATAGGTCAAACAGTTAAGCCCGAAAGTCGGCTTGTTGTGCGCTCTCTTGTAGTTTCGACTTTTACTGAGGATCGGACAAGTCCTCTACCTGAAATAATCATAATTTTTCCTGGGCTTGTGACAGGCTGAATTTAGTCAAGACGAGATATCTTAAGAAAGCCAAGTTTGTTCTTATATAAAAATTTGGTGCTGATGTATGTAACTTTCTAAGTAGATTTTAGCTCTTGGCCCGAGGGTTAACTCTGTTGGCCCATGGACCGTATTGAGACCTACCTTATATAGAAAGGTCCTATCCTAATTGAGCTTGAATGGAATATAGACACACAAAACCGTAGATATCTGGCTGTTAGCAGATATCTGGTTGTTAGCCTTGCGAAGGCTATAAAAGCCATTTATCATGCCCCTAAATTTCAAGGATATTGGCCCTAGACCCGAGATAAATAAGCCTTCCCGGAATTTGTTTTCATTTAGATTTTTCACTATATTTATTGCACCCTTTTTTCACCCGTATAATAAGGATCTGGTCACTTTGAGGAATTTGGCCCACTACCCCAGGGTTGGCTTGAACAGCCAAAATTTTTTTATTATTTTTTTATTAATATTCCGTCAAATGTTAAATCTACTTTTGGTTCAATTAATTAATAAAATATCATAAAATGCCAATATTTGGCGCGTACCTTTTTTTTATTAATATTCAGGGGGCCAAAAAGTTTGTATTTAGTTCAACTGGATATTCAAATAATATTGTGAATTGGAAAATAACAGAAAAGTCCAACCTTTGGACCCGAGATTCCTAACAAAATATTAGTACGGGGCGCAAATGTTGCGGATTTCTTATTATTTTATTGGTCATTGAAACTTAATGAAGATTGTACATGAAAAATTCTACCTTTGGCCATTGAAAATGTAAAACAAAATATAATGTGGGCATGTTCTGATATATTAAAATATTGTATTTTTCAAAAATATTACTGTTTGTAGTTTAATAAAAACAAATTTTCAGTTCAGTATAAAATAACGGAACATACATTTATTTGTTTAAAAAATATTTTTTTTTTAATTTTTTTTTTTACATTTGTTCAAAATGATTTGCTGAAATTTATCGAATTTTGTTAATTTAAATTATTTTTCTGTATTTGTTTGAAATTTAATAAAAATTTAAAAAAATAAAAAAAGTTCAGTTGAAAATAACGGAACATACAATATAATTGTCACAGTAATATTTTTTTTTAACTTTTTTATTCATTTGTTCATATAGCTAATTTTTTTCAATTTCATTTATTTTTCTTCATTAGCTTGAAATTTAATAAATATTTACCCACAAAACGGAATCTTTTGGTTTATTTATTTCCGTTACAGTTTTAATAAATTTAAATTTTGTTTCCTGTCTGTTTTAAAAAAACAAAAAATATTTAAAAAATTCAAATTATATTTGCTATGTAAATTATTTTAATTCGAATTACAAGGGCTTAATAAATTCAATGAATAAATCAGTTAGTTTTTACGGAATTGGTAGGTAAAATTTTAACATTTATTTTAACTGTTTAATTATTTGTTTTTTGCTGATGTATCAGTTGTTTAAACAAAATTTAAAAATAAATAACAAAAATCATTTGATTTAAATAAAAAGTAAGTAGACCGGTTTTTAAATGTAATATCATTTCTTTTAAATGTTATTTTCTGTTATTTGAACTTAAAATCTATTTTAAGTGCAGATGTTCTCAATGGATTTGCAAATTTAATCCCTACGTTTAATTATTGAAGTGTCTAGTATAAATGCCATTTTAATCAAAACTTTTTAAAGACAATTTTTAAAAAATTAAATTCTTGAGATCCTTCCGAATTTCTTAAAATACACCCAGAAAACAGTATCAGTTGTGGCCACTGAATTTGTTGTCAATCGAATTCTGGCGGTTACGACAACTATCTTCATTTTATATTATATTTTTAGTTGTGAAAGCCAATATTCGGTTGTCTAATTTAATATTTATATTCCGCATAAATATTATTACGTTCCATAAAATTTTATTTAAAAAAAAATTATTTTTAGCTTTTTCCGGTATCGAACCTAGACATCCAGATTCATAATTCACACTCTTACTTACTGCACCACAATTTAATTTAATTTTCTTTGATATATTTGAATATTTTATTTTAATTAAAAAAAATATTTGTTTTAAATGCTTACTAGGCTAGCTCTCTACCCACTAGCCCACAAACACCTATAAATTTTAATGACTAATTTCGAATTTAAATAATTTTTTAAGAAAATAAATAGAGCAGAAAGTTTGTTTACAAATACCAATCGTTAGTGGCTTCGAATATCGAAAATTTTTTTTTATAAATTTGGTAGATTGTACTAATTTTCTAGTACATTCACTAAATAATTGATTGTTTATATTGTACGCAATTTCTAAACGAATTTCTTTCGTAAAGTTGATTGGAAATATCAATAATTGTATAGTAGTATCCTTTTTTGGTTCCTTTTTCTCAATACCTTATTTTTGGTATAATAATGGATTATAGATTATTCCAAAATAAATAAACACCTTACAAAAAAGTGTTAATGGTTCTGATCGAATTGCAACCAATCTTTTTTCTGAGTGTACCATTTTACATTTCCCGACATAAAAATACTGAAATTAAAAGTAATTTTATGTAGAACTCAAGTTCGTTAATAATAAAAGATTTGAAGCTACTTCTCCACAATATTGAGCCATGAAATAGTTTCCCTAGGTCAGAAGTAAAAAAAAGGAAGAGACATATCTCGGAAACGCGATTTTGGACTTCAAGTTTGTGGTTAAGAGGCCAAGGTGCTATAAAAAAGTTTCAGTGAAAGTTTGTCTAACATTGTATGGAGAATAAAAATTAAGTTATTGAACGGAATCCCCTTCCGAAAAATTAAATAAAAAACAAGTAAAAAAAAGGCTTAAATTCGGCTGTGCAGAATCTTTGAATACCCTCCACCAATATCCTAAAAAAAGGGTTTTCTACTGTTTTTATTACAAATAATGTACAAAACTTTAGAAGTAAAATTATGGTAAAAAAATTTTTGGATGCGAAAACGAATTTTTTGTTGTAAAAAAAATTTTGAGATGAAAAAAATTTTTTGAGGTGAAAAAATTTTGGGAAAAAAAATTTTATTGGTGAAAAAATTTTTTGAGATCAAAAATATTTGAGGTGAAAACAAAATATTATTAATTTCTAAGCGACTGGTGAAAAAATATGAGAAAACATATTATATACCAGTCGCTACAATGAAATTGTACTAAAATACACCAATTTGTATGGAAAATTTAGAGGTATCTTCACATTTTCACTCATTAGTTTTTAACGGCTGGACCGATTTTGCTCGTTTTCAATACCAAACTGCTCGGGAGGATGTATAATAATCTGGGTAAAAACAGGCATCCATGCTTGCGCCTTCGCGTCGTGATCGCCATTTCAACAGACAGACAGACAGACGGACATCGTTAAATCGACTTAAAATTGGATAAAGATCAAGAATATACAGGTTGGTTGAAAAGTTCCTGCGCTCGAAATGAAAGAATACTGCTTTTGTTACGAAATATATTTTTTTTATTCAATATAATCTCCTAGAAGCTCAATACACTTGTTCCAATGATCTTCCAATAATTTTATCCAATCCTTATAATGGTTTTCCGGAAGCTCTGCAAAATAACCGTCTACGGCTGCTATGGCCTCTTCATTCGACGAAAAATGCTTTCCACGAAGGAATTGTTCGAGATTTCTGAAGAGATAGTAGTAACTGGGAGCCAAATCTGGTGAATACGGTGGATGTTCAAGCAATTTGTACTTTGATTCTTTGAACTTAGCCATCGTCAAAACACTTTTGTAAGCAGGTGCATTGTCTTGACGAAAAATGGTTTAAGGTCTTTTCTCACGAATTTTTTCATCCAGCTGATCCAAAAGGCTGCAATAATATTCAGAGTTGATTGTTTTACCTTTCTGAAGATAATCAACCAACGAAATTCCTTTTGCATACCAAAAAACTGATGCCATAACCTTCTTTGCTGATCGTTGTGACTTCACCTGCTTTGGAGCTGAACAACCAGCTTTAGTCCACTGTAAACGTTCTTGTTTCAATTTAGGATCATGGTGGTAGATCCAAGTCTCATCCATAGTTATAAAACGACACAAGAAGTCGGTTTTATTCGGCTTAAAACGCTCCAAATTACACTGAGAAATTTGTTTTCGATCCAGTTTTTGTTGAATTGTTAATGTGTGCGGCACTAACTTTCCAAACAGTTTTTTCATACGTAATTCTTCATGCAAAATATGGAGTACTAGTTCGTCTGAGATCCCTATGGCATTAGCAATTTCACGCTTAGTCAAACTTGGATCTTCACTAACCATATTATGTACCTGCTCAATGATTTCTGCTGTGGTTGCAGTTTTTGGTCGTCCTTCGCGTGGATCGTCTTCAAGGCTGGTACGACCAGGTTTAAATTCACCAGCCCAAAATTCAACGGTGCGTTTTGAAGGTGAGGAATCTTTATACACTTCTAACAATTGTTCATAAATTTCCTTTGCTTTTAAACCCTTCAAAACAAGGAATCTAATGACTGCACGATATTAAATTTTTTCCATATTAAAAAAAATCAATGACACGTCAACTTCAAATGGCTTGTAAACAAAGAAAGAATTGACAGAATAACTTGCAACTTTGCATGTGTACTCAGGACAGTTATACCAACTTGATAAAAAAAAGTTTGGAGCTAGCAGTACCATCTCTTGGTGGGCGCAGGAACTTTTCAACCAACCTGTATATACTTTATGGGGTCTTATACCCTCCACCATATATGGTGGAGGGTATGAAAACTCTAAAGTCGAAAAAAATTTTTAATTAATATTACTCATACGCTACGTTACATTAAATATATATAATTGTATGTATTAAGGTTGACTGCTAACCGGCTTACATATATATAAAATATTTTATAAGAAACTGGAAACCCTTTTGTCAATAAGTATTATTTAGTTTAGAATTTATTTTAGAGCTTTAATTAAAAATTTTTAAAAATATTTAAAACCCACAATTTATTTGTAATAAAATTGCTATTCAATATTAAATAAATATATAAATTTCAATTATCAACAACAATTAAATTCAATATAATAACTGTAATTCGATAAACCACTGTAAATCTCTTGCATTTATTGTACATTTACCACATTGTTACCCTCAAACAAACTCATATTAATTGTGGTTCGTTAACACATATATGTTACTTTGTTGCTAAGTAGAGGTAGAGGTAGAGAAAACTCGTATACTAAACAAAGTGTGTGAATATATTAATAAAATATTTATTTATTTTTTTACTTTTGTATTTATTTCGATGGTATTGGTAACAAGGAAAAAACCAAAGAATGCAGTCATACTAACTAATGTAATAAAATAACTATTTGTTGTTTAAGTTTCACTCACATTTTTCTTTTTACAAATACTAAGGTATGATTGAATGAAAATGTATTATTATTTGAAATGTATACATTGACCAAGTCAATCATATAACCATGCATGATATAACATGTTTCAGTGGTAATTTATATAATGAGGTGCAAAAATGTACTTTGTTTTTATTGTTCTTTTATTTGATAGATAAATAAATAAATAAAAACTTTACTTATAATTGGCCAAATAATAGCAAACTTTTCTTTTCAATAAATATTAAATTAACAAGAATTTTTATTTAACAAAACTTCCTTTTTTTTAAACTTTGAAGCAAATACATATATTTTTCATACATTAAATGCTTTTAAATCTTGTTTGGTAAAAAACACATATTTACTTAATCTTGAAAGCTTACTTTTTGTTGCCAAACAACAAACAAACAAAAGAACCAAAAATAAAAGATTATTTTATTGAATAAGACTAAAGCTTGAATCTAAATTGAAAGCAATTATAAGTTAAAAAAAAAATAATGGTTGGCCAAAATTTGACAGTGAAGTTTAGGAAAAATAAAAATTTGTTAAATCACAAGTTTTAATTTAAATCGGGTTTTAAATTTCTCTCCACAATATCTTAAATAAATGAGAAAATATGAATGTACAAATTTAAGAATAATTTTCATGATAATCAGCAAACGATTAAAAATATATAATTCTTTAGAAATTTGTTATAATTTTGAAAACTAATTTGAAAACTAATTTTGAAAACTAATTTTTTTTATCATGTTTGTTCAAGTATTTTAACCTAAAATGGACCATTGTTAGCATGTGGTACAATAGTATAAAAAAATCAAATTCTGAATTTGAAAAACAAAAATTAGGAATCATGTAAATTAGAAATAATAGTTTGTAGTTACAATTGACAGTTTTGTTTTAATATTTGCGAAACAGATACACAGAAAACACGTCGACAAGCTGCAAACGCTATTCTTCTTAAGAAACCAGAATTCTTTTTACGAAATATTCTGTGCAAATTTATCATGAGCGACGTGACTCACTTTTATTTGAACGGTTACGTATCAAACAAATTCTGCGCCTCAGCCACGTATCATTAAAAAATAACCATTATATCCCCACAAAGTTGTAGTGTAATGGTTAGCACGTTGAACAGAATGTTGTGGGTTCGATCTCCGGCACCGAGAACATCAATGTGCAGTGCCAAATGTTTAAATACCCTTCACCAATATCCTAAAAAATGTTCACTACTGGGTTCGATAATGTAATGTTATGTAAAAACCTTTTGAGATAAAAAAAAATTTATTGCGGTAAAAACTTTTTTGGAAGTAAAAGCAAGTAAAAAGGAGAAAAAAATTGTTTGAGGTGAAAACAATTTTTTTAGGTGAACAAAATTTTTTGTGGTGAAAAAAAAATTTTTGAGGTGAATACAAAATATTATTAAGGAAAATTTAAAGGTACCTTCACATTTTCACTCATAACTTTTTAACCGCTGGACCGATTTTGCCCATTTTCAATAGCCAACTGCTCGGGGGGATGTGCAATAATCTTCGCGCCGTGAATGCCATTTCAACAGGCGGACATTGAACTGTTGCACAGAATGTTGTGGGTTTGATCTCCGGCGACGACAACATCAATTAAGAACAAGAAAAAAAAAGGCTTAAATTCGGCTGTGCGAAATGTTTGAATACCTTCCACCAATATCCTAAAAAATGTTTACTATTAATAATGTAAAAAACTTTTAAAGTACAATTATGGAGGTGAAAAAAATTTTGTTGCGGTTAAAAACTTTTTTGGATGTGAAAACACATGTTTTGGTGGAAAAAAAAATTTTATTTTTTTATAGGTGAAAAAATTTTTTTGTGGTGAAAAAAAATTTGTGGTGAAAAAAATTTTTTGAGGTAAAAATATTTGAAGTGAATACAATATATTATTCACTTCTAAGAAACTGGTAAAAAATTTTAGAAAATAAATTATGGTATTATTTGTATGGAAAATTTAGAGGTACCTTCACATTTTTACTCTTTACTTTTTAACCACTGCTCATTTTCAATAGCAAACTGCTCGTGAGGATGTCAAATAATCTGAGTAAAAATTCAGGCCACTGCGTACGTCTTCGCGCCGTGAATGTCATTTCAACAGACAGACAGATGGACATCGCTAAATCGACTTAAAATCGCATAAGGAACATGAATATATTTACTTTATGGGGTCTTAGACCTATATTTCGACATATTACAAGCCGAATGACAAACTAATATATACCCTCACCATATGTGGTGGAAGGTATACAAAATAATACGCATAAGTTGTCCATTCTTTATACATACCGCCATGTCCTCTTTCGGTGTTCCCTTACGCTCAGCAAAAAAATCTGAAAATATTGTTATTATTACGGAAAATTTTAGAGCACAAAAAAAATTAGTAGAAAAATTAGCAGCCGCTTTTAAATTTTAAAAAAAATTTATGTAAAGTGGAATTTAAATTCATCAAAAAAAATTTACTAAATATTAAAATATTAATATTAGTACAATAAAATTAGTAGAAAAATTTAGAAAACGCTATTGAATTTTACGAAATTGCTGTCAGTAAAAGATTTTACTAAATATTACACTTTAAATAGTTTGTAAGTCAAAATAACAGAAAATACCATTTAAAAGGAATGATATTTCATTAAAAAATCGGTGTACTTACTTTTTATTTAAATCAAATGGTGTTTTTTATTTATTTTTAAAAGTTTTTTAAACAACTGACACATCAGTAAAAAATAAATGATTAATCGGTTAAATATAAATGTTAAAATTTTACCTAAAAATTCCCTAAAATATTACTGATTATTTATTTATTTATTTTTTTATTTGAAATCGTTTAAGTTCTTTGCATTTTTGTTTGTGTTTTAGTCTACAAAAGGCATGGACACACAGTCTTTAGACACATTTTGTGTAAATGTCCTTATGTGTGTGTGTGTTTGTGTAGTTCTTGTGGTTTAAATATAAAAGAATTTAAATAGAGAACAAATTGGAATTTTTTAAATATATTTTTTTAACAGATTTTAAATTTGTTATTACTGCAAGGGAAACAAATAATTTCCGTTTTAAGGGTAAATTTTTATTAAATTTCAAAGAAATCAAAAAAATAAATGAAACTAAAAAAATCGGTAAATGACAGTAACATAAATCATTCTGAACAAATGTATTAAAAAGTTAAAATAAATATTTCTTTCAAAAATAAATGTGTTTTGTCTTATTTTTTAATTAAACTGAGTTAAATAGAGATATTTACAATTGGTATTTCGGCACAAAGAATGTTGATGAAAGTCGTAGCTGACCAGAAAATGCATTCCATTCGGCTGGTGTCTAATAACTTTTTCTGTGTATTCTCCATGTTTACTAAAATTATAAAAAATAAGGAAAAAATTTTTCATTTGAAAAAAACTTTTCCTATGATCTCGAGTCAAACTAAAAATACATTTTCATACATATAAGTATTAAAAAGATCAACTATAAAATATAAACTTCAATATTAAACTGAAAATATTTTTATTGAACTACAAACAGTAAACTACATGATATTCTGAGTATATCTTCAAAATTTTGTCTAGTAATTAGATTACAAGTGTCCTTCATTAAACATGGTCAGACGGACGGAAGACTCAGAAAGTAATTCTTAGTCGTTCGGTGGCGTCTCTACCCATTATTTGCGGTAGTTATAACCATCGAGCACAACAACAATATAACCTGTTCATAAGAAAAGATATACTGCAAGATGAGTTTCTGTTTTTTCCTATTGCATACAGTTGCCACTAAAAAGCAAGCCAGCACTAACCTGAAATAGAAAAAAGATTTTTTTTTAAAAAACTTTCATTAACTTAATAATTTTGTTAAATTAAAAAAGTCAGTAAATGAGATTCCAACAGAGGCATAGCAATAAATATAATTAGTTATTTCAATACAAAGTCAAGGCAGAAGTTTGTGAATAATTATTAAAAAAAAGGAATATAATTATTAAAGTTAAAAACTATTAAAATTGTATACAATAGAAAACATGAAAAAAATATGTTTTCAATTTAAAGCGTGAAGTCCATATTTCAACAAAAAAAATAAGAAAATCTATGGATAAATTCCGTAAATTGTATTGAATAAATTATGTGAATTGTTTACACAAAAATTAATACAACCAAGGGTATGAGTACTACGATTTAGTATTAATTAATACTAAACATATTAATCATACGCCCAGTAGTACTTACTCGTGTTTGTGTAAATATAAAGACAAATTTACCTATTTTATTAAACACAATTGACCATATCTACGGTATTTATCCATAAATTTTCTTAAATTGTACCTTGATTTCTTTGTTGTAATTTGGACTTTACATTAAAACTATTTTTTCGATTGTAGAATTTTTAACGTTTCCCACATGCTGCCAAACAAAAAAAATATTCGAATTTCTTCCCGAACAATTTACCGAAAAGTGAGACAGTTTTTTATTAGATTTAATATCCAAATTTCATCAGAGTGATTAGGTTTACGAAATGTGTACCGTAAAAAATTTCATTTATTTCATTCGCCATTAATAAATTTTATATTAGTCAGAAATTTAAAATTTTTTAGAAAATTATAATATTCATATGTGAAGAAAATTACACTACTCTTAAATAGTATATTAATACACAGAAAAAAATTGTAATTATTTATGTTATTTATTTCATTTAAGCATACCCGGCATAAACTATCAATCATCCAGTATATTAAAAATCTCATTAATAATGTAATGGTTGTACTTCACGATACATAAACTCAAGGCCAAAGTTTATCTACATGGTATAATTGATATCGATGGGTATTAAAAGAATTACATATAAAATAAAACCATTATATACGTTGTTATATATGGAAATGTTTGCACTAAAAAGGTTCCAGTAACTAAACCAAAATTAACCCAAAACTCAATAACATTATTCTTACATTTTTTTAAATATACTTTCGTCAAGGCTCGTTGCTTTTAACCAACAACACAACACAACACCTTAACAGTGTTAATATGTATTTGATTTACAAGATGACATGTCAAAAGCAATTGGTGTTGTTGTTATCCTTAAAAACAGGGTTAATTTTGTCACACTGATGGAAAAAATAAGTATTACATGGTTAAATTATATAAAACCCTAGCAGTGGTGGCACAGTACATACATATGTTACATATGTGATGTTTTATATGTCTGTGTACTACTATAAATTGCTGACAAAACTCAACGACACATGAAACAAACTTGAGGCCTTTAACTGTCAACGTTGTGTTAATAAAATGAATAAATGAAAGATAAAGATTGAGAGTCGCTGCAGGATACAAAACAACAGTAATAAGACCAACAGGAACAATAATATCATCAAGTGCTGAGTTAGTAAAAGATGAACTTGTACATGCAATATATATAACATGAAGTGACGTGAAACTTAATAAAATTTTTTGAGAATAAAAAAGATATTTTCCTAGCTGCTAGTTTGCCAAAAAATAAAAAAAAAATATGTACATACTAAAAGTAACAAGTGCGAGTTTAACAAAATGGCAGGGATTAAATTTAAATTTGTACAAAAAAAAAGTTATACAAAACTTTTTGTTATGTATAATGGTTGATAAACATTTTTTTTAAATTCTTTTATATAAAGATACTTAAAGAGAAATAAAATATTTAATCGTAAGTTGACTGAATATAAAAAAAATTCATTTTGTCTAGGAAAACAATTTAAAAATATGTATTAATTTTTTTAAATTTTTTTATTGCCCATGTGAAATATACAAAGTAATTTATAAGGCTGATACGATCATAAATGGACATACTTGACCACATACATCTATGCTATATATGACAAAAGATAGTCTCGCACACAAAGAATACAGTTTCATTGTAACAACCAAATTCCTTGCCAACCCTAAGGTTTGGTTGAAGCCACCAATATATTTATTTGCCGCAACCGAAATTCGGTTAATGCAATAGAATTTTGGTTGAAACCAAATATTTCAATTGTATCAGAAAAAAGAAATAATTTGGTTGATGTAACCAAAATATTCAGTTGGCAAGAAATTTGGTTGTCGCGATTAATATGTTTTTTCTGTATATATGACCATATATTAACGGAACCGAAATTTAAGTGTATATGGCTGTATATAATTTTACGTGATAATATTTGATTAAATATGTCCACGTATGATCAATACGATCATATATATTTCGATTTTTACATGAGTGACTAATAACATATGGACTAATTACATGTGGTTCCATGTATGAGCATATATGAAGATGGACTTGGCATGAATATGAAACATATATGAAATCATAACAGGTTAATTGAAAAGTCCCCCGCCTACTGACTTGTGTTTGGTCAAAAGCGAGCTCGCGCGGCACCTACTTTGCACAGAGCTTTATCATACTTAAATATTCGTGAATGATATGATGTACACGTTCAGTTGATATCTTTAGAGTTCGAAATCATTTTTTAGATTTTTTTGATGTTTTCGTCCGTAACAACCTTTTTTGGGCGTCCACTATGTTCGCCATCTTCGGTGCTCACTTCACCACGTCTAAACTTAGCATACCAATCCTATATGGTTGATTTTCCTGGGGCAGTGTCCGGAAGTTTTTGCTTCAACTGTATTTTTTCCCTTCAAAAACTAATATTTTATCAACACGCGAAACTCCTTTTTATCCATTTTTTTTTCACAATAACAAAAGTTGCTTCACTCAAAATGCTATAATTCACAAACCAATGATCCGACAGCTGTCAAATTTATACACGTGTCTTTTGAAGGGCTAACTAAAAATCATATCGATTTCATACTAGTTGCGTCATCAATGCGTCAGGCCGGGATTTCTCAATTGACAATTGTTACATGCAAAAAAAGTTCATACAAGGTGGCGCAAAAGTAATCCTTCTATCAGAAAATGCTGCAAATTTTGCGATTGGCCCCTAATGTCAGTTCTGTTTTGACATTTGTGTAGTAAACACATGCGAAATACACGTTAGTAAACAATATTACGCTACACTGCTCCAGAACGCGAAATATTGGTGACTATTTATTTGAGCAATAATGAAGATGATTTTTCATCAAAAATAATCATGAGTGATGAGGCCCATTTCCATCTTAGCGGGTACGTAAATAAGCAAAATTTACTTTTCTAGGGCTCTGAAAATCCGCGTTGAACCCACGAAGAGCCATTACACCCGCTCAAAGTCACTGTATGGTGTGCTATTTTCGCTGGAGGAGTCATCGGACCTTTTTTCTTCGAAGACGTCGCGGGCCAAACGGTTACTGTGAATGGTGAGCGCTACAGAGCAATGATCAACGAGTTTTTTTTGCCGCAACTTGATGAATTGGGATTGGAAAACATGTAGTTCCAACAGGACGGTGCAACGCCACACACTGCACGTGCCACAACCGATATGCTGAAGGATGCATTTCCCGGGCGCCTAATCTCCCGTTTTGGCGATTTGCACTGGCCAGCAAGATCGCCTGATTTGACCGCTCCAGACTTCTTTTTGTGGGGCTTTTTGAAGTCGCGGGTTTATGTCAACAAGCCTCAGACTCTTGCAGCTCTTAAAGACAATATCCGTCAAGAATATGAGGACCTATCGCCGGAAGTTTTTGCAAAAATGATGGAAAATGCCATAAAAAGGGCTCAAATGACAATCAACTGTGGCGGCGGCCATTTACATGACATCATATTCTCGACTTGATGTAAAAAAAATTAAAAGACCAAATAAAAATAAACCACAAGAAGAATTAAAGTTTTTCATTTTTTTTTTTTTAATTACAGCCAAAAAACATCGGAAAGTTATTTTTGCGCCACCCTGTATGACAATATACGGTACTCAAATTTGGAATCCAAAGATACATGGTGATATGCGATGTCATGTATTGTCATATATTAAACTATGCATGGAGGTATATGATTAAATATGTCCATGTATGATCATATATGTTCGTATATATTTCGATTTTCACATGAGTGGCTAATAACATATGGACTTTAGTACATGTGGTTCCATGTATGAGCATATTTCAAGATATATGGCATGTATGGAAACATATATGAAATCATACATGCAAAAATAGTTTATATATAGTACTGTATAATAACATGTATTGAAATATATTCCATATATTGTCCCATAAAATAATACATTTTATTACTTGAATACATAAATGGTTATACTACCCTAATCACTATAAGTTTGTACAACTTAATTATATTTCAGTATAGAGTCTTCAAAATAGTACAAAAAATTAAATTCTGCAAATATTTTTAAAATTTTTTGTGTTTTGAAAAGCTTTTAACAGTACTTTAAATTACAACTAAGATATTTTTGCAACTAATAATTTCCTTTAGATGCGACTCTGTTTTTGAAAAGTCCCTTTTAATCATGACTTCAAATTTGATCACAAAAAGTTCGTTACAATGAATAAAGTTCCGTTATTTTCATTTAAAAACAAGTTTCCTTGATAAATTTCTTTAATTTTCAAATGTATTGATCTAATGTGAAAATAAAAAAGTATATATAAATTAAAAAAAAAAAAAAATGGCGCGCGGTGTAGCAATTTCAAGTGAAGTCCGTCAGTTAATAATTGATAGAGTAAAAAACGGAAAATCTTATAATGAAATAGGCACAGATTTGAATTTATCCAGATCTACAGTGCAATATATTGTAAAATAAAAAAAATAACTTGATTGCTAACAATAACAAAAATAAAGGAAAAGTTTCGGGAATAACGCCAAGAGAAGTACGACCGTAGGAAAGAATTATTAAAAAAATCGAGGAAATACGGATAGAACTTTGGCGACGATGTGGTCATCGTCAATTGAAAGATTAGAAGAGAAACTACCAGAAAACAATTAAAGAAGCTGAATTATGACTACTACAATATGAGTTATGTATAGAAAAATTTGATTTTACCACAGAAAGTGTTTGTACTTTCAAGCGAAAGCAAAACCTTTTCTAGCCACGATCCAGAGATAAAAAAGACTTCTGTGGGCTAAGGAACGACAATTTTGGATCTAATGACTGTGGAATACGATCATATTTAGTGACGAATCTAAGTTCGAACTGTGTGTTGGTGATACGCGTACAACAGTTATTCGAAACTAAAAAGGAAGCATACTATTGTGATTGTCTTAAGCGTTCCCTGGCAGTGTTATGATATGAGGATGCGTTACTAGCAAGGGATTAGGTGAACCACATTTTATCGATAATACGGTAAATGCAGTCCGCTACATAACATGAAGAACATTTAATGTCATCTGCAGAAAAATTAAGTCCTTTCGGGGAATTCACTTTCCAATAAGACGGGGCACCGGCCCATACAGCTAAAGTGACAAAGAAATGGTTCCTGGAGAACAATATAAATGTACTGGATTGGCCATCATCTAGTCTGGGCCTAAATCCAATAGAGTCTGTTTGGGCAATCATGAAAAGAAGACTCAGTAATGATCCCCAAACTACAATTGCTGGCTTAAAGAAAAAAATCATAGAAATATGGGGTTCCATAACAGCAAATGAATGTCAAGGCCTGATAAATTCTATGAACAAAAGAATTATGGCTATAATTAAGGCTAATGGCGACATTACCCAATATCAAAAATATTTTTATAAAATGTTCGAACTTATAATGGTCATTATTTAATTTAATGCATTTTAAGCACCTGAATTTTTTATTTTGTTAAAAAAGTTTTTTGTGAAAAAAATGTTAAATTTTTAATTTTAAAAGAGAATAAAATTACATTTCAAATTAAAAACAAACTTGGGAAAAAGTGTTATTTTATGTAAAATGCAGCTCTTCAAGGTTGATGAATTAAAATATAATTGAACTGTACGAACTTATAGTGGTTAGGGTAGTATATAAATTTCAACATGATCCTATTGTAATTTTCATTTTTGATTTATTTTTGTTTTTTCCAATTGGCTGATTTATTAGCGGTAGAATTTAAAACTTATTTTGTTTTAAAAAAGTCATTTTATAATTAATTAAAAACAGTGCATTTATTTCAAAAGGAATTTCTTCTTAATATGTATATGAGCATATATAACCATGAACGAACATATACCCTCAACTTTCGTATCCATAAAGATACATTCATTTTCACACGGGTATTGATGTTTACTTAATAATATTTTTATCTATTTGTTTTTCTCATTTACCTTGTTGTTTATTTGATAATAAAGATGAATTATATTCCCATGCAATACATAGTCATATATGTACATGTATGGGTCAATATATAACCATACATGATCTCATATATAATCACATATCCACGAATCCGAAATTATATGACCGTATATGGGCATACATGGGTTATATGACATATAGGGGCATATATGGGTTATATGACCGTATATGGGCACACATTATCATATATGAGCATACATAATCATATTAAACCACACAAGACCCTTAAATTTTGGATCCGAGAATATTGGTCATCTGTTAGATCATGTATGGTCATATATTAAATGGACATATATGACCATGTATGATCATATACAAACCCATGAATGATCAGGTATGTTCACATATATTTCAACTTTTTTATGGGTTTATAATTTTTTTTTTAATAAATTCCCAATTACACCACTAACCACTCTTTGGAATGGATCTGTCAAACGATTAATAAATATTACGGGTGGGTGCTTTTTAGAAGCTAGAAAATTGTATTGCTCACGTTAACCCACCGTACAATACTAGTGAATGTCCCTTCAACAAGTATTTTATCTAATATTCAATTTGTTTATAATTTTGTTTTTTTTCCATCTTTTTAGGATGGGTGCTTACTGGCTAAGTACAATTTAAACTAAATTAAGGTTTACGAATATTTATGAAATTTTTAAATTTTTCAAATATTTTTTCAAAGAAATTTTAAAAACTTTTGTTAATTTGTACTTAATTTAGAACTTATTTAGTCGCACAGGACCTTAATACCTAAATAAGAAATTAGGCAGCTTAAATAATAACGTTTTCTTAGATTTTGTTTCTGCCCTATCATTCATTACGATTCGAATTTATGAAATTTGAAACTTTTTATTTAATTAGGGCAATTTTTCACTTTCAGAAAAAATATAAAATTATTTGGCTGATAATTGTTTTAGTGTACATAATGTCATCAATATGCCATCAATTTTTTTTTTTTTTTCAATTGTTAAAATATATTTGACAAACATAATTAATTTTATATAATTTTTGAACAAAATGTTCATTAATTTATTGCCTTAATTTATGAAAAAAATTCTTTCTGTGTACGCTATTGAAGTACTGTCGTTATTAAGGTGGGATTTAAGTAATAACACAAGCTAATACCATGTCAGAAAAATATACATTTGTAGAGAATGGAGTGGAATAAGCAAAAAAAGAAAAAAAATGCTGCAATAACAACTTTATCAAATGAGATTATAAATAGAGTTGCCAGATTTCTCTATTGCTTTATTGCTGCGATATTGCAGAGAGGCAAACATAGGCAATATGAATCTCAATCTTGAGTTGATGCTGATGTTTCTTTAAACCAACAATGAACGACCATTTCTGGCAAAAAAAAAATAAAGGGTACTTAATAACGTATCAATATATATTATTTACATCAAATAAAATAATATGCAAGAATAATGAAACAAATATAAAAAATTATAGAAACTTGACACACACGCATACTTTTCTACAGAATATGTCAGAAATGCCAAATTTGTATTACTTTTGAATTTATATTTATCGGGAAAATTAAATTAATTGCATTAAAGTGATTATATGTACTAAAATCCCACAAAACTTATAACAAATTGTGAAAATAATTTGTTGTAGGCTGATCTCTATCCAGATTTCATTCTTTGTAAGAACGAGAACAACAAATTTTCATTGACTTTGTAATTTAATCTAACAAATATTTCTAGAAATTCTAAAAACGTCGTCTCCTGATGATTTACTTAGGCAAGAATGAAGTCCGGATAGTTGAATTAAAAATAACTCGATTTGACCGAATTTAAATTTTTTACATATTATTCTATTGAAAAGTTTCCTTAATATAGTTCCCAGCAAAATTATACATTACCAAATAATGTGTACGCTCACCAAAAAAAAAATGACTGTAATGGTAACTGAAAAATTTGCTGTTACGGGAAATTTTGCTAATTTGAGCCCAGCGGAATTTTTTTCTAATGTTAGCAACACATGTCTGTAGCTGCTGCTACTAAATTTTAGTAAACTTTTTGTAATATAAAATTTAAAATCTGTTTGCTAAAATCAGCAAAAATATTTACTAAGCATCAAAATCTTTTTATTTTATTTCTGTTTTTTTTTTGATATTTTAGAAAAAATTAAAAAAAATCAAGGCCTTAAAAATTATAGAAAAATAAACGAATTAATCATTTTGTTTTAATTGGGTAATTTCTGTTTTGTAAAATATTTTAGTCAATTTTTTTTTTTTTACTTTTAAGGTGAAATTTTAATTGTTTTTATGGCCGATTTTTAGAACTAAAAAACTTTTTAGTACTATTTTAAGTGTTTCTTATATTTTTTTACATGGGCCGGTATCTTAATTTACGATTAATTAGTAAATTTTTTTTGCTAATTTTAGCAAATCGGTTTTCAAAAATTTGTAAATATTCTGCAAATTTCTGTAATTTGTAAAATGTAAATACCAAAAAAAAATTTGCTAAATAATAATTCATTTGTGTGTTATTTTAAATTGAGCTTAAGATCTTTTATTTATAAAAATTAATAATTATTTTAGTATTTTTCAATCTTCTCTATTCATGTAATATTCCTTATCGAGCTAAAGGTCCTTTATTTATAAAAAATTTAATTATAAATACTTATTTATCCCAATATTTCGTCACCACATTGGGTGACTTCTTCAGGGGAAATTGTATTTTTTTATAATTAATAAATTAAAATTATAAACTGAAAACTTAAAAAAAAAATTGTTATATATAAGTTTTCAGTTTATAATTTTAATTTATTAATTATAAAAAAAAGACAATTTCGCCTAAAGAAGTCACCCAATGTGGTGACGAAATATTGGGATAAATAAATATTTATAATTAAATTTTTTATAAATAAAGGATCTTTAGCTCGATAAGGAATATTATATAAAAAATAATTAATTATTCAGTTCAATTTCTTCGACCTTTTAAATACAAATTCCAGGTAATAAGTATTCAAGCTTAAAGTCTATTTTATACAAAATTATTTATTTGTTATCCAATATTTCGCTATCTCAATGGATAGCTTCTTCAGGGATTTTTTGGTTTTTAATTTTTAACAAATTTTTTTGAAAGAAGAACAGGAAATAGCAAGGACTAGACTAACTACTATAATTGATAACCATATGAATATAATGAGATTATGTCATAGGGACAAGTTTATTCTTAACAATGTTAAGAGAACGGAAAAATTTTTGAAACATAACCGAGACATTTCAATTCTAAATGCAGATAAAGGAAATATTACAGTTGCGATGAATAGACATGACTATAGTTCAAGAATGAATGATATTCTTAATGATGACTCCACATATAAGATATTGACAAAAGACCCAACGATTAAACTACAACAGACAAATAATGATATAGTAGAAAACCTTTTCAAATTGGAAATAATAACACCTTTTCAAAGGAAAACATTTAAAACAACAACTGCTACGGCACCAAAATTATATGGAGTTCCGAAAGTGCATAAGGAAACATTTCCATTAAGACCAATTTGTTCAAGCATCAATTCTCCATCTCATGAACTAAGCAGATATATAACAGGAATTCTTAGAAGGATAACAGAAAATTCAGTATAAAATGTAAGGAACTCATTACAATTTAAGGATAAAATTAAGGGAATCACGATACAGAATGAGGAAAAGATAATTTCATTGGATGTAGTATCCTTATTCCCTAGTATACCTATAAATGTAGCCTTAAGTATTATAGAAGAAAAATGGAATATAATTAAAGAACATACGACTATTGAAAAGGAATTATTTTTAAGAATTCTCAAGTTTTGCATAGATGATAGTAGATATTTTCAATATAATAAAAAAATATATTCTCAACGAAAAGGATTACCTATGGGTTCTCCAGCTTCTCCAGTAGTAGCAGATATAGTTATGGAGGAACTACTTGATAAATGTATTAGAAGATTATCTATTAAACCAAAGATTATAACGAAATATGTAGATGATTTATTTTGTATTATTTCAGAATGTGAAATAGAAAATATTTTGAACATATTTATTTCATTTCACCAGGATATTAAATTTTTAATTGAAAGGGAATGTGATCGTAAACTTCAATATTTAGACACATTAGTAATAAGAAAGGAGAATAACTTGTTAGTAGATTGGTACCAAAAACCAATTTCTTCGGGTAGAATTATTAATTATTATTCAAAACATCCGAGAAGAGTTATTATTAATACTGCCAAAAATCTTATAGATAAAGTTTTAAATATAAGTGATATAGTTTTTCATAAAAATAATAAAATAAGAATAAGAAATATTTTAGAGGATAATAATTTCCCAAGGGAATTGATTTATAAATTGATTGGTCAGTACAATGGACATAGGGAAGGCAGTGTGAATATAGTTACTGAACCTAAGATTTACAAGTCTTTAACCTTTGTACCAATGATTTCTGAACGATTAGAAAATTCTAATATTTATCATATCAATAATTATAGCATGGCTCATAGAACATATAATACATTAGATAGATTATTTAGTAAAATGAAAGATAGGACAGAGAAATTAGATAAATCTAATATTATTTACAAGATACCTTGCAGGGGTAAAGATAATGAAATATGTAGTAAAGTATATATAGGTACCACAAAGAACAAATTAAAAACTAGATTAGCAGGACATAGATCTGATCAGAAATATAGGAATACAGCTTCTCAGAAAACTGCATTATCATCACATTGTGCCACTCTTAACCATACACCAGATTTTGAAAATACAACAGTTTTAAATACAGAAACAAACTACAAAAGACGCTTCATGTTAGAAATGTTACAAATAATCAACACACCAATAGAACAAAGAATTAATTTTAAAACAGATACAGACAATGTAGCTCAGAATTACAGACATTTAATTTTTTAAGAATAAGATAGGAAATAAAATAGGTTCATAAAAATGTAATAGAATAATTTTTGTTTCCTGTGTTTAATTTTTAATATTTTTTAAAATTGACAATTTTGTTGTTTTGATTTGTTAAAAAATTTGTTTAAAATTAAAAAACAAAGAAGCCCTGTAGAAGCTATCCATTGAGATAGCGAAATATTGTGTAAGACATAAATAATTTTGTATAAAATAGACCTTAAGCTTGAATACTTATTACCTGAAATTTATAAAAATTAATTATAAATATTTATTTATCCCAAAATTTTGTAACCACATTGGGTTCATTTACTAAAAATCAGTACAAAAATAGTAAATTGCGATTGAAAATTGTTAACAAATTTTTCTACTAACTTTTTTTTCTGAGTGTAAAGTAATGTATAGCCACAGGGGCTGATGCTTTATTGATAAATTTTACCTAAAGAAAGAATTTTATCCCTAAAAAAAATGTATGGACACATTCCTTTAGAAGTGATAAAATAAGTGGTTACTTATGTGGTTACGAGAATTGAAAAAGTAATGTGTCTAAAAACAGATTTTCATAAAAAAAAAAAAAATTTATTAAAAAAAAATGTATTACAAATATTTCAAACACTTTTAAATATAATATGGTCATGATGGGAATCGAACTTGGGAACTCGGGTTGCCAGCTGAGAACTCTAAGCAATGAGCTTCCAATGCATATAATATTAGATTAATTTAAGCACAAAAGAATTGTTGAACTTCATGTTTTCGTTAGTCATGTCGAAACGTACCCTTTTGCTTAGAAAAATCACAAAATAATTAATCTTAAAATAAATTTTCAAAATTAATTAAATTATTGCTTTAGGTTTATAAATCATGATAAGTAAGTCATTACTTTATGCTGCATAAGATATGAAGCTATCATTACAAAGTAATGATGCATGAGTATATCGCATTCATTAACAAAGTTTTGTTGGGTTTGTTATTTTTCCTTGTCAATATTTAAAAGACCATCTGGCAGCCCTAATAATTTTATTGTATTTTTTTTTTTTTTATTTTTGCTTGAAAAGAACAAAGGTTGGGATGCGATGACTGCTAAAATCGTAACAAATTGTTTGTTATGAATTGCGGATCTTACAAAATAGAGTGTGTTTGTGGTCTTTTTGTTTTGTTCCCTCTTTATCCTTGTTTTGTATTTTAAAGATTTTTTCCCAACTTCAAATTGATTTATTTCATTTTTTTTTTATCTTTTGTGCTATCCATTGAATGTTGTATGATTAATGTTTGTGTTTGTTTAAGTATGTGGTTGTGGTTTTTGGTTGAATTGGATACGGATGTGTAGCACATATAATATTGACTTGTAGTTTACTACCATTTATATACAAGAAATTGTAAACTTATCAGAGAGTTGCATGGAAAAGACAAATCTTATTTGCAATCAACTATTAAAAATATTATATTTTAAAACAGATATTATTGAAGATATAAGAAAGTAATCAACAGAATCAATTGAATTATAACAACTACATGCATAGATACATGCTTATCTATGCATGTAGTTGTTTGCTATGAAGACGTATGATTGATATTAAAGACAAATTGTTTATAACGTATACGCCTTGATGGTTAATTTTAATGATGTTAGAGGTTATATACTTATTTAAAAATGTTAGACATTATTTGTTGCTTCACAAAGATTGACAATTTTTCGAATAAATTTTATTTAAAAATTAATAATTTAAATTTTGTTATAATACATTTACATTTCACCAAAACCTATTAGTTTTTGAAAACTAGTTACTTGTATTGCTTTGTCAAATTCCCTACAAATTTTGAATCAAAAACTTAATTTACTTAAATTTTTGTTGTATAAATTTGGCTTTATAAAATTTCCACAATAACTTTGATATAAAATACTTTTAAAACTACTTACGTATTTATATAATATACATTTTATTATACTAAAAAAAGCAATCATTCTAAGGACTTTTGTAGTAAATGTGGTGTTTCACTCGATGGATTTTGATTTATAGCCATTATACACTTATACAGATTCATACTTTACAATCACAAAAAAAAAATAGCATACATTCAAACACGAACTTAGTACTTAGCTGGAAAAACCAACTTTGTAAATGAATAAGAGTTAGAGTGAATATTTTAATATTACTTTAAAGAAAAGTACACACTTTACACTCAAAAAAATAAAAAGACAAAAACTAAAAATTAATTCAAAATTTCCTTTAAAATAGTTTACAAATTTTCCTCAATTTAGTTAATAAAAACTTAGAAAAATTTTGCTAAAATAACTAAAAATTCCTATGTTTAGGGAGTAAAGAAATCGTTTATATACTCATAAATAGTTCATATCTTTCTTAATTTTATAAAAAAAACTTTATATATAATAAAAATGTGTCAATTTAAAAAAAAACACATATTAGTTTTAAGAAGTTTGCGTACTTCAATATAATAAAATTAAGTTAAGTTAAAAAAAAAAAAAAAATTACTGACATTTAGTTCAAAAACGTGTGTTAATTTTTTCTCGTGAGTAGTAAAATTAACTAAATTTTATAAAGCCATATATAAATTCAGTTTTAAAGAATTATTTTGTAAAAATTAGTTTAGGCAATTAAAAACCGTTTGTAGTTTATTTAAAAAGTAAAACGTAGAGTTTGTTTTTAAATGAAGAATACATTAAAATTCATAGAAATATATTTTTTAACTCTTTGAATCAGTCATTCAAAAAATAAACTATAAAAATTTACAGTAGAAGTTGATATTTTTTGTTAAATGTAAAATTTTATGTTTTCTGTTTCTAAATATATAAATTCATATAATTCCTTTTTGTTTTTTATCAAAATAGTTAGCTTATATACAAATTTATTTGAATAAAAATTGCAAGAAATTATTCAAATATACCTACACACATAACCGGTTAAAATATATGCATCTGTGTGTGTTGTGTTTTGTAAAATTACATGCAAATAAAAAAAATTTCAATTTGAAAAGCAAACCACAAAAATCGTTTTTTTTACGTTTTGTCAGTTAAAAATTTGATGGTTATTTTAAACGACTTTCGATTGCTTTTACTACTTTTGTCGCTTATTAAACAATGATTGAAAAGAAACAACAAAATGGGCTGATCATAATAAATAATCAGTAGTCTTCTTTTTGATTGTATTTTCGGAAATGTTTTTAACAATATAATATTGTGAGTGTATGTAATAATAAATGTTTATTTAATTTTAGAAACTAATGAACTATTTTTATAAAAAAATATTTTTTTCATGTAAAAGATTTTTAATTTTTGAGAAATAATAACCTTTAGTTAAAGGATTTTTTTTCTAAAAATTTCTTTAAAAAAATTAAAATAACAAAAAAAACTTTAATACATTTTTCTTAAATCAATAGTTTTTTTTTCAAACAAAAAAAAAATAAATTAAAACAAACTATAGGCTCCGCCAAATAACTTTTTTTTTTTGAAAATGCTATAAAAAAAAACTTCTGAATATTTCTCTGAATATTTCTCTGACACCCCACAAATAATAGTCCAATGGTGCCAAATCTCAGCTCCGAGGTGGCCAAACGACATCAGCTCTGCGGCTGATAATGTGATCTTCAAAAACAGGGAGCAAAACATCGAGTGTAGTATCGGCTGCGTGGCACGTAGCGCCGTCCTGTTGAAACCAAATTGTTGCCAATATCCTCCTCTTCAATTTTTGTGAACAAAAATTCGTTCAACATGGCCCGATAACGATCGCCATTGACTGTAACGGCCAGCCAAGGAAGCCATTTGAATGAAATTATTTTCCATTATTAACCGGAAGGATTGTACTTTCAAATAAAAAAAGAAATTTGAGAAAATATTCAGTAGTTTTTTTTTATAGCATTTTCGAAAAAAAAAGTATTTGGCGGACCCTATAGTTAATTTTCTTAACTTTAAAGAAAAAAAAATATTATTAAAGGAAACAACATAAAGTATACATTAATAAAAATTATTGTGCATGATTGTACTTTTGGTTCGTGATCGTGCTTGTCCGTGAATCAAAAATTGCTCTCGTGCCCATCTCTAATCTTAACAGTCTTAAATATTGAGCTTTAAGTAGCTTAAAAAAAATAAAAATTTTGTTAGCAAAAAGTGAAAAAAATCGAATTTTCGCTTTTATGAAATAATTTTGTTTGCTGGCTAAAATACACCTCTTATACATAACGGCATAATGGTTTTCCTATAATTGATGTAACGCCTCTTAAACTTTATATTTATCGAAGGCACTCAAACTATTTTTTTTTTTCACTTAATAACAAAATAGGGTTTGAAATTTGTATATGTTAATTAAAGTTTCAGCTAAAAATGCCATAAAATAGACTAATGACATTTTTCCATTTTCTAATAATAACATGAAATGTAACTGTGATATTTTGTATTTTTGCAAACAATTTTCTTAAATTAGTTAATTTAAGAAGACAAAGGACCCCACAGTGTTACTTAGCCATATATGCCGTGTGTCACTTAGGGCGTCCCTTTTTGTAGTTCTCTCAAGCAGAACCGTTAATTAACTACGAAAAGGATCTGATTTTATCACAATTTATTATAATTCATCATATCCTGCAGTACATTTTTTAATTTGTTTATTAATTTTAATGAAATTTTATTTTTATTTTAAATACATGAATTTAGTATATTTTAATTTTTAAACAAAAATGTATAGCAAAAACATTGATAAGTATTTTCTCCTCACAAAGCGCAAGTCCTTCGGAAGTGGGAAAATACTTACACAATGAGTGTAGCGTACTTTAAAATATATGGTACTTTAAAATATATGGTATGGTAAAAGGTAATACCTTTACCATAGAAACATTTTTATATTAATTGGAAAACTTTAATCAAATTTACGGATAATTTTCACTTAAAAGCAGTGCTATTTTTTAGGGAATTAAGTCTTAGTATTTAGTAAAAAAAATTATCTAATGAACTTTAATAAATGAAATTTTTATTAAAACCAGGAAAATATTTCCTTGCTAGCAGTAAAATTTAAGATGACATACATTCAAAAAAAAGTTTGTAGAAAAATTTGTAAACGGTTTTCAATCTCACTTTACTATTTTTGTATTGATTTTTAGTAAAAAAAAATATTATTTAGCAAATCTTTTTGCTACATTTACATTTTACAAATTACAGAATATTTACAAATTTTCGTTGCTTATTTCAAAAAACATTTTACAAATTTTATTTAAAAAAAAAGTGGATATTGAAGGAAATTTTATTTTTAGTTCTAAAAATCAGCCCTAAAAACAATAAAAATTTGACCTGAAAAGAAAAAAAAATTGACTTAAATATTTTTCAAAACAGAAATTACCAAATTAAAATATTTTTAAGGCTTTGATTTTTTTTTTTTAATTTTGTCTAAAATACTTTTTGATAAAAATAAATAAAATAAAAAATACACGACAAAAAAAATTAAATTTTTTACTAATATTAATAATTTTTAGTAAATTTTATTGCTGATTTTTGCAAACAGATTTTAAATAAAACTTTAAAAAAAGTTTACTAAAATTTAGTAGCGGCAGCTAATTTTTTCTACAAATTTCATTGAACAACACGTCAGCAAAATACCGCTGGGCATAAATCAGCAAAATTTCCCGTAATAACAGCAAAAATTTCAGTTGCCATTACAGACTTTTTGTTGGTGAGTGTATGAATTTATAAGGACGAAATTTTACTGTTTAATAATAAAAATTAAATTCTCAATAGGAAATTTTTTTTATAATTTAAAAATTTTCAACAAACTTTAAGTAAAATTTGTTTCTTAATTTCAAGTAAAATTGTATTAAATATTGGTAAAAAATGTCTTTGGCGCCGTTTTAATTTTTCCTCCAAATAAGTTAAGTTTTCTAAATTCTAGTTCATGTTTTTTTTTTTTCTTTGGGTGTAGAAAACTTACAACTAATTCACTTATTCATTTACTCGTTCGTGCTATTAATTCTAATGGATTTTATTCCTTTTTCAAAATACTTCATCAAATGAAAATCTACTTTTTTTCTGATTTTTCTTCTTTGTGTTAGTGGATAATAGTATTTAGTTAACACATAAATTTGATGCAATGTTTTAAAATGCAATTGTTTTATTACTACTGATTGCAAGTCGTTTGCACATTTTGATAAAAATTACAGAATAAAAACACAAACCAAAATATATTTTAAATAAACAATTTCACACTGAATACTTAAGCTGTAGTTAACTATTTAATAAAAGAAAATTTCATATCAAATAAAAACAATATTCAAACTAGTTCAATGAGGAACTGACCTTGAGTCACTTAGAAAATTTAAGAAAATGAAACACAAGGGAAATAGTTGTAAAATTTCCTTAAAGCTTACCATAAGCGCTTTTACAAAATTACAAAACCATTATTTACTTGATGCTTCTTTGTGAACATGTAGTATAGCTGCACAGTACCACACTTAAAAAAGTTTGTAAGTTAAAATAACTGAAAATATCATTTAAAAGAAATGATATTTCATTTAAAAACCGGTCTACTTAATTTTCATTTAAATTAAATGCCATTTGTTATTTATTTTTAAATGTTGATTAATCAACTGACACATCCGTAAGAAACAACTGATATAATCAGTTAAAATAAATGTCAAAATTTTACCCACCAATCCTTAAAAAATAAATGTTTTTTTCATTTATTTGAAATTATTTCCGTTTTTGTATTTTTGTTTTTTTTTAATATACTCGTACAATACAAAATGTATGTATACATATGAAGCTATAAACACTTTTTGTGAGAATGTATTTGTATATGTATGTGTGTTTATGAAGTTCTTGTAATTTGTATTGAAAAAATTTTGTATATATACAACCAATTTAAATAAAAAAACAAATTGAAATTTTTTGAATATTTTTTTTTTGAAACAGACAGCAAACAAAATTTAAATTTGTAATAACTGTTACGGACACAAATAAACCACAAGTTTCCGTTTTGTGGGTAAATTTTTATTAAATTTCAAACAAATGAAAAAAATAAATGAAACTGAAAAAAATCGGTAAATGATAGTAAATTATTTTAAATAAATGTATAAAAAAGTTAATATAGATGTTTCTTTGAAAAATAAATGTATCTTCCTTTATTTTTAAATGGAACGGAAAACTTTTTTATTAAACTACAAACAGTTAACTACATAATATTCTGAGTGCACAGTCAGTTCTATGGTTAAGCACTACTTACGATACTAAAACAACTCTTAACATTTTGAATGGTATGCCGTTGAAGGGGGGAATAGAAAAAATAAACGAAATATATTATCAAAATAGGGAGAGTGTGAAACTTATGTAATGCAATGGCCTGCAGTAATGGAAGAGCGGAAAAAATGGTACAATGAATTTAGTATGGTGAAACAAAACTAAATGACAAAACGGAAATTAACCCACGGTAGTTTATTTTTTTTTTTCACATACATTTGTTGCTTTGTGTTTCAAATTGTTAACTGTGTGTGGGGTAGACAGCAGGTATAAAGAGTTGCAGAAAATACCTGAGACTAATTGATGGTGTAGACTAATTAATTGATAATTTCATTACCATTCAATTTATAGAAATTGAAATGAAATTATTTTCATTATCTTTTTTGTACTGTTAGTTTGTCATTTAACATATTCAGATTTATGACCCTTAAGTACACCTAAAAAAGTTTGTAAGTCAAAATAAGAGAAAATATTCTTTAATAGAACTGATATTTCATTAAAAACATATCAAATTACTTTTCATTTAAATCAAATGGTTTTTGTAATTTTTAAATGTTGTTTAAACAATTGACTTATCAGTAAAAAAAAAACAAATGATTAATCAGTTAAAAATAAATGTTAAAATTTTACCTACCAATTCCGTAAACATAAATGATTATATATTTATATGGCAATATTTGATTCTTTTGTATTTTTGTTTGTTTTTTAATCTACAAAATGTATACTCACACAGTCTATAGACACATTTTGTGCAAATGACCATATGTGTGACTTTATAATGTTCTTGTAACACGGTACAACAATTTCAAATTTTTTCCAAAACTACAGGGTTCCAACGATTGATTCCTGTTAAGGAGGCAAAAAAAAAAATATACGTGTGTCGGCGTTTTTATAGATCATATTGGAATTTCATTTTAGAGGCAGTTAAAGTTTCCCAGCTCTGGCCGGTTCGTGTAGTATATCGGTATATAAAACTATGTTTTCTTTAAATATGAGGTGTAAGGTATGTTCAGCAACTTTGTATATAATGATATGGCAAATATTTTTGTAGAACATATTAACCCTCTAACTCCCCCTCATAATGGCATTTTTTGGATTTGTTCAAACAAATTGTATAAAACACCGCAAAAAAGGAGAAGGGTGGGGATGAAATGTTCTACAAAAATTTTGGCCAGAAAATTCTACTACATTTGTCAGAACACACCAAATCCCAAAACTTAAGACAAATACCAAAAACCTGACAAATTCAAGATTGCTCAACAAATTCCTAGTCAGATTTTGAGAGGACCAAAATATTATGTAGGTCATCCCATTATCTGATTCATAATATTTAAATAAAAACTAAATTGAAATGTTTTGAATATTTTTTTTGAAACAGACTGCAAACAAAATTTAAATTTGATATAACTGTAACGGACATAAAAAAATCACAAAATTTCCGATTGTGTATAAATTTTTGTTAAATTTCCAACAAAGGAATAATATAAATGGAATTTAAGAAAAATCGGTAAATGACAGTAAATCATTTTGAACAAATGTATAATAAAGTTAAAAGAAATATTTTTTTGAAAAATAAATGTAAAATTTTTTTTTTTCAAACTACAAACAGTAAACTATATAATATTCGAAGTGAAACTTCATGAACCTTAAGTAATTTTAAGTCGATCTAGCGATGTCCGACCCTCTCTTTGTCTGTTAAAATGACGATCACGGCGTGAAAACAAAAGCGGGATGACTCATTTGGACTTATATTAATGTACATCCCCCCCAGAAAATTTCTATTGAAAATGAGCAAAATAGGTCCAGCGATTAAAAAGCTATGAGTGAAAAAAGTATCCTGAAAATTTGCATACAAATTTGTGTATTATTTTTAATATCATAGCAGCGTGTGGGGAAATATTTTTTTACCAAACGCATAGAGGTGAATAATATTTAATATTCACCTCAAATTTTTTCCACCTCAAAAAAATTTTTTACCTTAAAAATATTTTTAACCTATAAAATTTTTCTTCTTATTGTTTGCCACAATTTTTTTTACATCAAAAAATATTTTTACCTCAAAAAATATTTTTACCTCAAAAAATTTTTTTTACCTCAAAAAATATTTTTACCTCAAAAAATATTTTTAGCTCAAAAAATATTTTTACCTCAAAAAATATTTTTACCACAAAAATTATTTTTACCTCATAATATGTTTTTTACATTATTTACAACAAAAACACTGTGGAGGACAGAAACGACAAAGTTGGTACTAAAGTGCTTTTTGTGGTACTATTAGAGCTTTACATATACATTTTTTTAAATTATTTTCCGCTTTTACCCGTATAAAATATCCACAAATCCCGTCTCAGTGGATATGTAAGCTGGTAAAGGGATCTACATGCCAAGTTTCGAGTTCCTACCCTGCGGGAAAAAAGGGGTCAGTTGGAAATTGGGCCCTGTCCCGGGATAGGTGAAAACTGAACCAGTTCCGAAAAAACATATCACCTATCCCCTCCTAGGATAGGTGAAAAGAGCTCCGGTTCCTAAAGGACCTATCACGTAACTGGCTTAAAAGTCACGACTTGTCATTTTAGACCAGTCCTGTGACATGTCACAGAGGGCAATTGACCCCCTCCCAGGACAAGCCCATGTTAAAGTGATCGGTCCCGTGACCGCTTCCTATCACAATGAACAGTTCATGTGACGTGTCCTGGGATAGGTCCTTTTCCCGCAGAGTAGCTCTAGCGATTGGGCTGGACGTTTTAGGGGCACTTTTTTCCTACACATAGAAAGCTGATTCATCGAGACAACAAAACTTATTGCCAACTGAATATTTTGGTGGCATTAATCCAATTATTTGGTTGTCGCAATCAAATGTATTCCGAATACAATTAAAATATATGGTTTCAACCGAAATTCTATTGTATTAACCGAATTTTGGTCGCCATAAACAAGAAGCTTCCCATCAGTATCCCGCCCAATAGCATTCGCCTAAAATCATGGAAAAGGTTCTTTTTGAATTTCCAATTGAAGCGTTATATAAATGCTGTTAACATGGCAAAAGTGCCCTTTTAATGAGCTGTGCAAACCCTTCAAGCTGGAAATCTAAAACTGAAACATCCACTAAAAACAATATAAAAAAATTTATTTAAAATAAAAAATTCTTAGAATAAAGAACAAAATTTCCTTAATACATTTCAATATTTGAAACTACCGACAAGGAAGTATCATTCTTTCGATATGGTTGAACATACTTGTGCACGCCCATGTGAAAATCGAAGTATATATGAACATACATGATCTCATATATGAATATTTATCTTCGTTGTCTTGTATACCAATTTAGCATAATTTATTTTAAAAGTAATTAAGATTTCTTCAAAAACATAAAAAATCCCGATGCGTTCGCTAAAAAATATGTGATTATTTATTTTCTTTCCTCTATCACATATCCAAATGTCAGCGAAATCTATGAGTTGAAAAATTTTATTATTTTGTAACGTGTTATAAATTTCTAATATACTTTTCTAGTAATGGAGTTAAAATTCTTTTTCATGTGGCCTATTTCTATGCAAATTATTTTTGATTTAAATGCAAAAACTTATATATACAAAATTATTCTTTTCATAAATCCACATGCTTGTTACGATAGTAAATATTTTTATTATTGAATTTTACCTACATAACATTTAAATATAGACAATTGTACATCCTTTGGTGACATTTAAAAGTAAACATATTTATCTTGTCACATTTATACGCTGCTAATAGTAATGTCTAAAGAGAAATTGTAACATTTAATTTCCAAGAAAAATGTTATGTTTACAAAAACAACATATAGACGCACTAAACATGTAAGAAGGATAATTGAAAACATTCTTTGAAAAAAATATTTATATATAAATTTATTTGTTTTTATACTTATCATAACACTGTGCGACACAAGTTTGAACTCATGAAAAAAATTCAAAATATTGTAAAGAAAAGGCGCAAATATAAAATATTCCTGTAGATATATAAAAAAATATGAATAGTTTACTTTTAGCTCTTGCATACTTTAGCCCTTGTAAATATATGTAAAACTTTGTCGGATGGTGTATTACGTGAACTTCTTAATATATAAAATATATTCTAGTTAGACGATATAAAAATTGTAAGAAAAAATAGTATAAATACTTCTTATTCAAAAAAAATAAAAAACATGTTGCTACAATCTCTGAAGTCATATAAGGACATTCGATGTTAAAGTGTGAGTGTGTACAAGCATAGCATAAGTTAGTGTAAGTATCTGCGTGTGTGTGTGTGTGACTGAGTGCTATAATGTCATTTAATATAAAAGTTTTATTCTAAAACATTGAACTAAAAACGGAAACAGAAACACATGTCATATACTTTAACTTCACACAACAAGTATGAGAACTAAAATAAAAAATATATAAAATGATACTTTAAAATACTTGACGTATGCCACTTGATGTAAATCCGAGCTAAAAATGTATAGAAAAATAAAATCACATTAAAATCATTATTCATTTCAATGATTGTTGACACATTATACATCTTCATATGAGGCATTCCATATCAGCTATTCAACTAAAAAGGACGAATAAAAACAGGCAACAACTTTTTCAAAGAGAACGTTGTTAAATATTATACCAATAAATTTAGAATTTATTTTAATAAATTATTTATTATTAGCTTAAAAGTCCGATACTTCATTGCCAATTGTTTTAATTATACCTGCAGGTTTTGAAGACATATTTTACCAGATCGAAATATATGTATAAGCTTAAATAAAAATGTTTAATTTGTTTTAACATAATAGGATGTTAACACCGAAATAGCAGCCCACAAATTTAAAAATACCGCTTCTTCCATTTTTAACACCATTTTTCGAATTTTTTTCTAAATTCCTTACGATATCGTAACATATAATTACATCTAATTAATACACAACCTTGCGACTTCGCGTAGAATTTTCTTAAAATCCCATATTGAATATGCAGATTATAGGATATGTCGAATTACACTGTACAACAAATTCGAACTTTTTTCAAAGTTACGGGGATCTTACAATGAATTCTGGTAGAGGAGATACAAATAATATAACGATCAATTGAAAAGTCCCCGGCCTACCATACTAAAACACATTTTTTTGTAAAAATTCCTGTTTTTTATTCAACATAGTTCCCTTCAAGGGTGATACACTGATTATAGCGACCCTCCAACTTTTCGATACCATTTTTGTAGTACGATTTCTCCTTTGCTTCAATATAGGCCTCAGTTTCGGCGATCACCTCTTCATTCGACGAAAATTTCTTCCCAGCGAGCATTCCTTTGAGGTATGAGAACAGGAAATAGTCGCTGGGGGCCATATTTGTAAAATTCGGGGGAGGCGGCAGCAATTTGAAGCCCAATTCATGGATTTTCGCCTTCGTTTTCACTGACGTTTTCCTTTATGGTTGATTTTCCTGGGGCAGTGTCCGGAAACTCGTCACCAAGCCAAGTTTTTGTTTCAACTGTATATTTTCCCTTCAAAAACAATATTTTATCAACAAGCGAAATTCCTTTTTATCCATTTTTTCACAATAATAAAAGTTGCTTCACTCAAAATGCTATAATTCAAAAACTAATGATCCGACAGCTGTCAAATTTATACACGTGTCTTTTGAAGGCTAGAGCTAACTAAAATCGATTAAATATCGATTTAAGTCTAGTAGCGCAATCTATGTGTCAGGCCGGGGACTTCTCAATTGACCTGTACCTCTCTCTCTCTCTTTGGCCTGTTTATGCAGCATATCAATATATGAAATTATATGTTCTTTACATCTGAAATATGTTCAGCAACTTTGTTTAAAATATTAACACATATATTTTTGTGAAATATATTAACCCTCTAACTCACCCACATAACGGTAATTTTTGGCTTGATTCTAACAAATCGTAAAAAAACCCCTTAGAAGAGGAGGGTGGGAGTGAAATGTTCCTTAGAAATGTTGACCATAAAATTTTAGTGTACATGTCAGAACACACCAAAGCCCAGAAGTTAACGCAAACATCAAAAACCAGTAAAATTCTAAATTGTTCATCAGATTTCCAGTCAGATTTTGGGTTGAAAAATAATGAAAGTCATACATTCGCAGGCTGCCCTCAATTTTGACAACAAGTCGATTAAATTAAAAAAAAAAATAATAATAATAATGACCTGCGGGCAAAAGGGGAGAGTTTGGAATTGGAACCTGTCCCGTGAAACCCGGACCGAAAAATACATACCACGATATAGGTGAAAAGAGGACCGATTCCTAAAGTACCTAGCACGTGACCGGTTAAAATGTCATGATAGTGTTATGTTTTTTGGGGTTAGTTTTGTGACATCTTCCTTTAGACCAGTCCTGTGACATGTCACAGAGGGCAATTGGACCCCTCCTAGGACAATCCCATGTTAAAGTGACCGGTTATTTTTATATAAACCACCGGTCCCGAGACCGGTCCCTAAAACAATGAACTGGTAACGTAACATGCCCTGCGAGAGGTCCTTTTTCCGCTGGGCATTGACAAAAAAGATTTTCGGAAACCGTAAAAATGTAGAAAAATTGCTTAAATAGGGAAAAAAATATATTTAAATCGATAAATATCACCAAAGTCCAGACTGGCTCTGTTCCAACTTGTTCCTTGTGTTCAGTGTTTCAATTTCACTCGTTTCCCATTTCATTTCTTCTCCTTTATAGGCTTTTTACACTGAACAGCATCTTTGTGAAACGCGTGCAAGATGTTGAAAACGTGAAACATGTATTTACATTGGCAACATCTTTCATCTGTCATTTATTCAGATGTCAAAAAAATAAAAGAAAAAGATGCATATTTTTTGTTAAAAATAAAAAATGGATTTAGAGAAAGCCTTAATAATTGGGGTAGTTGTTGCTTTGCAAGAACAAACCCGAATTTGAATGCAGTACATTGAAATATTAAAGGTCATTTTGGAAGAAGATGATGATAAAGAAGAATTTTTGGTAGACATAAGAATGAAATTCTTACATGTGCCGCTCATTTTCCTTTGTTGAATAATTTTTTTTTGTTTATTTTCTGCAATGTCAGTTTGCTAGTGATGGCACAAAGAGAATCGATTTTTTTGTCATTTTTTTTAGTGATGACACTTAAAATAACGAAAGATGTAAGATGGGACAAATGAGAAAGGATCATCTTTTGTAGATGTAGAAAGATGTAGAATTTTTGGTCTGTATAATTCTTATGGGAAGATGTTAACATCTTTGCAAATTGATGAAAGATGAAAGATGTAGCTCAGTGAAAAAAGGCTATTAGCTAGTGTTTCAATTCCTCTCGTTTTCCATTGCCTTTCATTTAATTCAGTGCTTACATTTAATTCAGCGCTTTTATTCCACTCGTTCCCCGTTTCATTCCATTTTATTTCAGATTTTTAGCCAATGCGGTTTGGTCAGGCCATTTATGGGCAGATTTTAACCACTTTGTACCCCTAATTTTAATCATGTTCCAAACGAATTCCAAAAAGGCGTTTAGCAATAAGTTAGCTCGTACACCACACTCACAAAAAAATGTCTGTAATGGCAGCTGAAAATTTTGCTGTTATTACGGGAAATTTCGCTAATTTGAGCCCAGCGGTATTTTCTGCTAATCAACTTTACAATGAAATTTGTGGAAAAAATTAGCTGCCGCTAGTAAACTTCTTGTGAAGTGGAATTTAAAATCTGTTTGCTAAACTCAGCAAAAAAAAAATGACTAAATATTATTAATATTAGAAAAAAATTTAAAAATTAATTTTTTTTTATCGAGCATCGAAATTTTTTTATTTTATTTATTTTTTTCAAAAAATATTTTAGACAAAATTAAAAAAAAAATCGAACGCTTAAAAATTGTAAAAACATTAACAAATTTATCATTTTGTTTTAATTTGATACTTTCTGTTTTGAAAAATATTTTAGTAAATTTTGTTACATATGTAAAATGTAAATAACAAAAATATTTCTTAATAATAATTTTTTTTTACTAAAAATCAGTACAGTGCAGTGAAATTGAAAACCTTTTTTTTCTGAGTGTATATTTTAAATTTCAAATTTCTAGCTAAAAAAGATTTGCGTAGGCCGTCAAGTGGGAGGCTTTTTCCGT
Organism: Eustalomyia histrio; assembly: GCA_949748255.1. Classification (NCBI taxonomy): domain Eukaryota; kingdom Metazoa; phylum Arthropoda; class Insecta; order Diptera; family Anthomyiidae; genus Eustalomyia; species Eustalomyia histrio. The sequence goes on from OX456523.1 coordinate 241,447,944, forward strand.
TTTTTAAAGAAATTTTTTCTTTTAATTAATGTGTTGCTTTCTTCGGAAAGGAGATAGAGGAGAGTTGAAAGATGGAGATATATATGAAGGGCTTCATATATTGGAACACGGTGATTGCGCAAGATGATAAATTTTAGAACAGTTGTTATACGCCATCTGATGGAGTGTTGGTGAAATTGTTGAAGCTTTTTAGTTCATAGCCCTGGTATATTATTTAACTTGGGTGGGTTTAAGTGCTATGGGAACTCCGAAGAAGGACGTTGTGATATTTATAAGGGATATAAAACTCATACATATTATCATTCTAAATTGATGTTGTCGTCTCGGGCAACCGAACCCGCAACCCGCGATGTAACAATTCACAACATTCTCAATTTCAAGTTTTTCGCGTAAGCGGTTTGGCCTGGGTAATAAAGAGTCAACAAGTCAGTAACTTTACTCTTTTTTTATATTTAGGTAATATATCGCAATAATATATGTCAAAAATAACGTCTGTTTTGTCCACTTTTTGAAAATTCAAAAAGGAAATAGAAAAATTGTTTCATGTTTTATTCGTATGAAATAGAGCAATAAATTCTGTGAGTGTAACATTAATTCTACACATTTGTTTTTTTTTTTTAAAGCGAGGCAATTGGTATGACAAGTCCCATATAGATACATTTATATTCAGTTATTATACACATTTTATACACAGATGAATACATGCACTACATCCGTATATTTTATATTTATGAGCCTGAGGTTTTTTTCAAGTCATATAAAGGATTGAATTTAATATTTTCACTTTACTGTTTTATTAACACTTGGATGTAGAAAAAAATGTATAATGATGGTAATTAAATAATTAGATTGACTTAAATGGTATTAGTAATTAAAAGTATAAAGTCTATATGCATAAAAAATATTACACTATTTTCGATTTTTTTTTAATGTTAATTTTTTAACAGAATCAGTACAATTATGAAAAATCCTATGGCACTAAACACTTGAAATAGCAATCAATTATAAATATTAATAGTAAATGGGTCATTGATTTCTAAAAAAAATATATACCTTTAGAAAATAAGCAACAAACTTAAATGAAGTGGACGTATTAATTAACTAAGTTAACTAAAATTAAATCTAAATATTTTCTGGTCATGGTTTCTTTAAATATTTAAATAATTTCAGAATTGTTTACACAACTTATTTATAATATCAAACAATTATTTACACAAGCAGACAGCTTATGGAAAGAGATAATATTGTATATACTCATATACATTTACAACTATTTACAATACATATTACCAATATAAATATTTATATATTTTGTTTACAGCAATTAACATTACGCTTGTGTAAGTTTAAAACTTTTAACCTTTAAAGCAATTACAAGAAATATATTAAATAAAAAAATATTTAACAATTGTTGTATAATTTAAATTAAATTCATTGAAAATAAATAAGTGAAAAACAAAAGTGTTAACAGCAGAGGAAATAATGAAATACTTAAGTATTTCAATTAAATATTTCCGCAACTTAAATTTTACAATATGAATTATTACAAAACTGCTATAAATTATTATTTATTATACAAATCATTAAATTGAAATAAAATAAAAGGCTGGATTCTAGTTGTGGGGGTTTGGATTTTAGATTGTACTTTGTAATAAAAAAAAACCTATAACAATGAAAAACCTGATCGAAAAAAGAGAGTATTCAGGCAAAATTATTTATATATCTGTGATGACATATTTCCAAAGGAAAAGTTTGTTAAATTTTTACAAGTTTTAAATAAAAAAGGATATTTAATACCAAAAACTAACTTAAGGTGCATCTACATATTTTTACAAAAAAAAAAATCCAATTTTGGCGCGCTCTGTAATAGTTTGCCACTCTTGGTGTAGGGCATCTCAGGGTCGGTCTTGAGAGAAATTGTTGTACATTTCAACGAACAGATTAGTATTGAAAATTAACAAGATTTTTCTATTAAAATTGTTACATCTTTTTTTATTTATTTTTATTAAGGAATAACGTGTGGCACACAGAACTTGAAATTTGGCACAGAGATTTTTTTTTTTGCATAGATGTCCACTCAGATGGGATTTTTGGAATTTCTAAGGGGAAGACAAAAACCTTATTTGCTGGAAATTTTAAATTTAAACTATACATTCCCTGGAGTATTAACAAATTAAAAAAGGAAAAGTTTCCCCCTAACGATCCGCGCAAACCACTTTCGCTAGAAACTTGACATTTCAAATAAATTGATGTTCACTCTTAAAAAACTTTTTGGAAACCAAAAAATATACAGCGAAAAAACAAAAGAGGAAAGTGCCACCCTTTACGGTCCAACCGAACTGCTATGGTTAGAAACCTAAAAATTACAGAAAGACTGGAGTTTAAAAAAATAAATAAAAACGAAATGAAATGGACTGGCGAACGAATGGAAATGAAACACTAAACAAGCGTAACGAAATGAAATTAAACAGGAAACGAATGGGATTGAAACACTACACAAGTAGAATGAAATTTAATCGAATGAGGAATGCATGGAATTAGGTCACTAGATAAGAGGAAAAATGAAGTAGAACGGGGCACAATTGGAATTGAAACACTGGGTAAGTGGAACGCAATGGAATGTAACGGGAAAATGCAGTATAGAAACACTAGACAAGGGAAATTAAAGGAAATGCAACATGTGGAATTGAAGCACTAGACCAGAGGAATGAAATGCAATGAAACGGGGAACGAGTGGAGATGAAACTCTAGATAAGGGGAATGAAATGTAATGTAACACTCAACCCAGTGAACAATAAGGAGTGATATTTATCGATCTAATAATTTTTTATTCTACACTCAGAGAAAAAATTTCATCACATTAATGACACATTTTCATATATCGTTTGTCATTTATTCTTCAACGTATTTATAAATATTTTATAAATCTGTTTATATGCTTCAATAAAATTTAAAAGAATTTTTTATAAATCTTAATCGCTTAATAGAAAAAAAAAATTAATTAAAAAACATTTAAAAAATATTTGTTTGCTATACAAAGCACTGTCAATTGCAATTCTCATTAAGTTTACATTTTTATCTACTTAAGTAATTACAAAAATATTTTTAAATAAAAAAAAATTATTATTATTATTATTTATTTTGTTAACCATATAATTACAAATTATATCGTAAAACCCTAACCGAACACTAGCAACGAAGGCTATCGGCTCGTTTTAGCGAAAATAGACCAGAGCCTCGGGTGGGAAGCGAACCCACGACCCCCGCGCTGATAAGCTAGCACGCTACCAACTAGCCTACCGGGGTGCTCAAAAAAATAATAATTTCATCTTTTTAATGAAACTTTTTCATACATTTGACAAAAAGTCTTTATTAATATTATCAAAACTTCTGCAATAATAGGATGAAGTATTTCCAAAATCTTACTTAATATTTTTTATAAACTGAAAGGTTTAAAAGATGTGTAAATAAAAAGAAATATATCTTTAGTTTGAATTTTAATGAAACAGATCCATCATATATATAGAGCAGAGATCTTCAAAACACCTGCGAATGCTCTCTCACTAATGAAGAGAGCATGAAAAGATAATTTGTGTTTCCAGATAACGGTTTCCTTCACGAGAACGAATATACAATAACAAAATACATGTAATACAAAAACAAACGTCTTTAGGAAACACAATGTTAGTCATTTTAGATCATTCATGTGCGCAGGTTGTGAAGTCGCTTGTTACTATACAACACTGATCAAAATGTTTAATATATAACAGCAGAGTGTTTAGTATGCCAATGCACTGCAATGCGTGACCTTGAAAAAGACAAATCTTTTTGAATTAAATCGCGAAAAAAATAATTCTTTTTTAAAAACCAATTTCATTTGAATCTTTTTTGATTCAATTGAATTAAATAATTTTAAACATAATTTTTTTTATAATACGCGAATTAAAATATAACATAAAAAAACATTACAAATTGATTTTTCTAATTAGATAAAGATTGAATTATGGTTGTAAAATAATTCAATCAGAACAATTAATTCGCGAATTATTTCGTCAAAATTTAAATCAGATTTGAAAATTGATTTAAGGAATTATGTTATTAAATGTCAGTGCGTGATTATAAATTTTTTATAGAAAGGCATTGTCGCATGACAAGTATGAACAAATATCAAATAATGATAAGGAGGAATTAGTTTTAAATCTTAAAAAACATTTTTATGAAAAAATAAAAAATTTATAGAGAACTTATTTGAGTATAAAATAAAATAACAAATTTAATGCGATTTGTGTGGATTTTTTCGAATTTGTTCGGGGACTGCGATGTTTGTCTTGGCAGCCCTGGTAGAGTGAGAAAAATAAATAACCTTTTCATTATAACGGTAGTTGTTTACATTTTGTTACATCTGCAAAATACCGTTATAAATCGGTGTTTCGGTAGTTTAGCGTTATTTTAACGATCGTTTCAAGATATTTAAAAATTAAACATGTAAAATAGCGCAATAAGTCCGGTTATACAAAAATACACATGTCATTAATGAAGTCGCCATTTTAAAATTTTCGTATCGGTCTTAAGGTGACTGTGGTAGCCAACTACCGTTATTATGAAAAGGTATTGAATGCCAACCATGACACAAACATAAATGTGAATGTATGTGTGTGGGGATATCTGATATAGATTGTTACATTGGAGAAAACTCTATGATCATAGTCATGGATTTTTTTTTTCAAAAAATTACACTAGTTTGCAAAATATCAGCTAAACTCAAAATTCACATTTGATTCTAGATTAGTTAATTTCGATTTTTTTTTATTTTTATATTATGCGTTAGAAAGTCTCTCTGCTTTATTATTTTCATATTTATTATCATTACAAAAAATTAATTTTTAACCACCTTTAATCATTGAGGTGAAGTTTTTGGACGTGGTGGTAAATTTTAACCCCTTTTTATTTGGCTAAAAACTTTTAATAAAATAGATTTCTTAGTAATTATTTGTTTAAAAAAAAAAACTACTGCATTTACAAAAAAAAAAAAATTTTTATTTTAACAAAACAACCATTTATTTCACAATTACATAAAACTGTATAGAGGTAAAATTTGCCACAAAGGTAAAATTATAATTCACTAACCTATTTTTAATCTTTTATGGTACTTAATATATATTTATCTAGAATATTGTTGCAAATTATTCACTGAATAATTGTACATATATATCTATATTTTTAAAAGCTCCCCAATATATTTACAACACCCAACAATACTTAAATTAAAAAGTAATATCCTAAAGGTCATTATTATTCAAATTATTACCAGATGTTATGTGTTTGTTTATATAGAAAACAATTCCGAAAAAAATAAGTATTTACGTGCATAAACATGACATTTAAGGGAAAAAAGTATTTTGTTGTTGTATAAAATAAATTTGATTTCATGATAAACAGCCGTTAGACATGATAATGTTAAATATATGTGTGGGTGTGTTTTTGTGTGTCTGTGTGATTTTAGTTGGAACCCAACATACCAAATGACTTGATAAAAATATTATTATAAGCTTACAAACACAAGCCTTAAGCTTGAAAAATACTTGAGAATATATTAAAAAAGGCTATCGTAACAATTGTAGAAAAATCAAAACGGATCCCTCGTGAAAATATTATGTGTGTATTATTACTATAAGCTTATTCTTGCAATTGTAGAATAAGCTTACAAAAATAATATTGTATTAACATGCATATAGAAAACCTTATTTAACTCAATATATTTATAAGCTTGTTTACAGAATTGTAAAATAAGCTTCACATATGGGTATTTCCACAGAAAGGTCAACCGCTACCAAAATATTAAAGTTGAAGAAAATAGACTTTTCTGAGAAAATTTAGTTGGTTAATGCATTGGATTTTAAGAATATACCTAATTAAATACATATTACCATTTGTAATATAAGAAAAGTGGTCTGCAAAGAGCAGCTTTGCTTTTTTTGGTTTTAGCGTTTTTAATTGACATTTTTCCTTGAGTTATTTCTAAGTGTTACATATCATGTCGACTGCACTCTTCTTATAGACTAAATATACCAACAATAAATATTTAAAAACACCACAGTAGAGATCAAGCAAACTCCGAATAACGGTATAATTCAAAGATTCTTTGTACTACATTCTTCTATCCCGTTCGCGACCGAAAATAAGCATTTGTGTTTAGTTCTCCGTGAACGTTGGTCGGAATAGTTTGATATTTACAATTCAAAACAAAATAACCGAGATCATTTAAAAAAACCAAACCTAAAACATATTGATCCATAAATAAACCTAAAAAATGCCTTTGGAATCATTGTCCCGTTCGCGATTCTAAAAAAATATTTAAAAAAAATAATAATAAGGATAATAAAAAAAAAAACAAAATGCTAAATAAAATCTTTATATCTCTGCTTTAGTTAAAAAATAATCTCCATTTAATAAACTGACGAAATTCGCAGAGTTTTAAACAAAACCTGTGTGGTGGAAAAAAATTACTTACATTTTTTGTCCCGTTCGCGATCGCAAGTTTATCCAAAATATTTGGAGAACGTTCATATTTTATAATTTTCTTTTTGTTCTCAAAAATTGTTCTACTAAAATGCTATTAAATATTTATAAAAAGTTAAAAAAAAATTTGAGTTTTCATATTTTTTGTTCAAGTTGAGTGCGTACGAATGTCCCGTTCGCGATCCTGGAAATGCCCATATGTATAATATATTATTAAGTGTTGAAAAAGAGAAATCATTATTATTTTTAATTTCATTTATTTTTTATTTTAATTTTAAATAATAATAATTAATTTTAAATATAAAAAAATAATAATTCAATTATAAATAATAACAATTAATTTTAACCATAAATAAAAATTATTCTAAAAATAATTAAATTTAATATGCAATTACACGTTCACTTTATAAAATTTACAATCAAATATACACGCAAAACAAGTTTGACAAATTTAAAAAAATAAAATAACGGCACTTATTGTATGCATAGAACAAAGACAACAAGACTAGAATGTATTAAAAAATATTTCTATTTCAATCGTCATATTGCGTTGTTCAATATGTGTATGTTATTTATAAGCATACTTTAGAAACAATTATGTATAAAAATCTTTTCTCAAGCATTGTTAAATACAGCTTGTGAGTTCACATTTTAAAAACATTATAATAAACGAAATTAAGAAAAGCTTAAAACACACTGTTTATATAAGCTTATTCTCAAATTGTATTGCGGTTTGATTGCTTTATGGTATATTGGGAAGGTTAAATTCCTAGTAATCTATATAATTAAAAATAATTGCTTAATGTGATTGTTTTTTCTATTTTATATATAAAAATAATATATACAAATAGTTCTAAATTAGGATATAAACATTTATAATGACCGTATCATTAATAAAAAAATAGGTACATTTTTCTATAACAATCACTTTGTTATTTACTTTTAATGACATCATTACATTAATTGATATTTATAAAAGAATGAAAATTCTTAACTTTTTGTTTAATATTGGAAATGTTTTTCTTATTTCATTTTTAAAGAGAAATTAATTTTAAGACAACACTTAAGAAATCAATAAATATACAAAAATATTTTAATTAAAGTTGAAATTAATTTTTCACTGTTTTCCAATTTATAAAAAAAAATCCATTAAAAGTAAAAATTTAATAATTAAGTTTATTTTTTAGTTTAACTTTAATTAAATTTCCTTTTACTCTACTTTTTTTATTATCATTTGTTAAAAAAAAAAAAAACAAAAACTTTTGGTGGTCATTGTCATTGAAATTCTAGATAAATATTTTTGTTTATTACATTTAACTACTAGAAAACAGTTAAAAGAAATATGTGTGTGTGTGTTTTCTTTCGGTTTTTGTTTTATTGGCCTTTTCTCTGAACATTATATAAGCCAGTAGGTTTGTAGACATACAACAATATGTTGACTATTTTTTTTTTTTTTTGTTTAACAAAATAACTGTTTTCAGTGTTAAACTAATGAATGAATAAATTGTTCTTATTTTCCAGCAGTTTTTATGTGTGTCCTTTTTTTAAACTCTTTAGACTGGCGACATAGTTTCTGTTCTGTTCTGTTCTTTTATTTAATTTTTTTGTTGTTTCTTTTTTTTTTTTCTTAAACAAATGTTATTTTTTTAGTATTTTATTTTAGTTCATATGATATTCTAGGTTTTGGTAAACACTTATGCTGGTACGGTTTAAGTAAAGTCAGCAAAAACTAAAGCGAACAATTTTTTTTTTGTTTTGGTTGATATAAAAAGCATGTTTTTAACTTTTATTCGTAGTAATTTAAATCTTTTTTATCTGGTTGGTTTACAAGTGAAACGAATACATACTTATGGTCGTTTATTTACATAGTAAGAGACAAGTATTTACAGCCAGAGAAATAGTATGGTAACAAATAACTTTAAAATAAACCGCAACCCCTTTCAACTGCCATGCATTATCGGTTACCGAAATAATTATGATTTTTCGCTGTTTATATTTTGAGCAAATTTTAAAAAACTTGGATTTTGGTCTTGATGTATAAAAATTTTCCTAAATTAAAAATTTTGCATTGATTCTATAACAAAACTCTGTAGAATTTTTTCAAACCATTCAAAGTTCGAATTTTAAGAATTTTTCGAATAAATTTCAATTTTGGATCACTATTTTAAAACTATTATATGTCAAATCTAATTCGAAACTTTTGTTTACAGTGGAATCATTTAGAGCATAATCTGTTAACCATTTCATGGATTATTTGTAATCTGCAATATCTAGTGACTGACTGACTAGCTCACACCCAAAGAAAATATTGGTTTGCAACCAAATCAAAACCGTTAACATTTATTTGTGAGGATTTGATTTTATTTGGAATAACCTAAAATATTCAAAAGTGGTAACTACAAGTACGGTTATTCTGATCAAATATACATATCATTTTATAAGGGTTTCAGTAGAAGCAACCGAATTGTGGATTCAATTGATTACAGACGTCACTTATAATTGGTATTGATAAACAAATTTTTTACTAACATTTCTTTTCCTAACAAATTGTTTAAATTCAAAATAAGCCATCAAAATTATAAGTGTTTGTGGTGTAGTGGGTAGATAGGTAGCTCAGTACTCAGAATTTCCGAGTTCAAATCCCGGAAAGGGCAAACATTTTAAATTTTTATTTTTTTTTTTAAATTAAAATAAAACATTCAAATGTTTAAATGGCTAATATATCAAAGAAAATTTAAATTAGTTGTGGTGCAGTAAGCAAGAGTGTGAACTATGAATCTGATTGCCAAGTTTCGATACCGGAAAAATTTACAAATAATTTTTTTTTAAATAAAATTTTGTGGAACGTAATAATATTTCTGTGGATTATAAATATTAAAACTAAATATTGGTTTCCACAACTAAAAATATAACTTAATATGAAGACAGTTGTTGTAACCGCCAGAATTCGATTGACAAAAAATTTGGTGGACACAACTGATACTGTTTTCTGGGTGCACTCAATATCGTCCAGCTGCAGTCAGGTTTACTTAAAATTTGGCACTCAGGTTCTCCTCCGTAGAACGTCCACTACGATGAAATTTTTGGCAATTTCTATGGAGTGGGGCAAAAGGGCAAGGGAAATTTTTTGTGTTCACATGATTAGGAACAAATCACTAAATCACACTTTTCGGAATTTTTGCCTAGTACGTGAGCGTTTAAAAGGGGAAGTCTCCCTTTTAACGGCCTGTCCAAACCGCTTTGACTAGAAACCTGAAATTTCAATTATGTGTTTTTTGGAGTATGGGCTAATGCACAAATGGAAAACTTTTTCGAATTTTTGCCAGGATCGTGCTAAAAATGGAAATTCAAAAGAGAAAAAGCCTCCTTTCATCTTAATGGCCTACCAAAACCGCTTTACTTAGAGATCGAATATTTCAAATATATGTAATCTGCATAATGGGCAGAACGTACTCAAAAAATGTTTCAAAGGGGGTAAAATGCAGGATAAACAGCTGCCTTAAACCGCCTTGGCTAGAAATCTGAAATCTAGGTGAGGGAAATTAAAACACTATAATTAAGAAACGAAGTGGAAGAGAACTGGGAACGATTGAATTCAAAACACTAGACAGGGAAATAGAAATAAAATGGCACGAGTGGAATTGAAATATTCGACAAGGGAAACGAAATGGAACGAAATGGGGAACGAGGGGAATTGAAACACTAGACAGCAGAATGTACATGGAATGAAACTGTAAGTTTAAGTGGAATTAAAACACTAGGCAAATTGAAAATGGGGAACAAGTGTAATTGAAAACCCAGAAAAGGGGAACAAAATGGAATGGAACAGGGAACGAGTAGAATTGAAACACTAATCATATGGAACAAAAAAGTACGCCCTTAATCTCCCATTACAAAACGCTGTAGCCAGGTGCGTTAAATTTTAGCATGTAGGCTCTATTTGTAAATTTTTGATGGTAAGTCCAAAATGATTGAAAATATCGGCTGTGAAATGTGACATTATAAACATGTGTTACTTGGTGGATGGGTTTTTTTCCACTAAAGGAATTCTTCTCGGCATAATAAAATTGGAGTTTAAAGTGCAGAAAGTGCCCCAAAGTTCTTCCAGTGTTTTAGTTCCACTTGTTCCTCGCCCCTTTCCGTTCCACTAATGTAACAATCTTTAGATCAACTAAAGTTACAAATCGATTAACAAATAAAAAATTAAAAAAAAAACGTATCCATCAAAACTAGAAAAACTATGGCCGCGCTTAATTCGCAAAAAATTTAACTATTCTTAAAAACTAGTGTAATATTTACATATGTGAAATGCTTAAACTCTCAGCTTTCAAAAGATATAAATTTTACAAAAATATTTAAAGTTTTGATTAAACATGCCTAAACATTTTTTTATCATAATCTGTTATTTAATACGCATAGTTTAAGTGTTTTTATCTGAACACCATTTTAAAGGGACACCGTTTTATACGTATAGCATAAATTACAATAGCTAACAGAGTGTTTGGCATTATACTTACAAGAATGGTATCCCTGGGGTCACCCAGCAATTTCGAAGAGAATATAAATGAACACGCATTTTTTGTTTCATATTTAGTGGGTTAATATTTAGCGGTAGAGTAACAAGTAGCGTTTTTTAATTTTCGAAAAACTTTCAACCGTTTCTTACATGATGATGGAAATTTCCATCATAACATTTATTAACCCAAAAATGACACTAAGCAGGTGCATTGTAAATTTGCTGTTGCTGGCAACATTTTACATGTATGTTTATCTGGTAGTAAACTAAACATGCAAGATCATGCTTAATTATTTATATTATTTAAAGTAACATAAATTATCGGGAGTTTTGTGTGGGTGATATGAGGAAGTTATAATATTAGCCACCAATTTCTGGCGTCACAAAATTTAAGCGAGGGTTGATTCGATTTATTAAGATATTCCTGCTAGTTAAGGCTTCAGCTATCTTCTTTAAAATCACTATTTTTACCTTTAGTTCAAATATTTCAAATGGGTAGTAGCTCTGGATACAAGCCAAAGTCAAAATGGGGAACAAAATTTTTGCTTTTCTGAAATACTTTTACTCTATTCCCAAATAAGTTTGAATTTTATAACTTTTAGATACGATGCCATACAAAAAAAACACGCTTATACCATTTCTTTTTATACCTTAGACTTGAAATTGTGCCGCTAAAAAAATATGCCTTCAATATTTTTAACTTCTCCAAATTTAAGTGAAATTGTCTGGTAACCCTGGCGATACCTATCCTGTAAAATGTGAGTGCACTAAATTTGTAGGTGGGCATATGTTTTATGTTATTGGATTTTATTTTATGCATAAATTATATTGGAATTTTGTTATACATTTATATACAAACTTTTACAACATTAATACATATTTTGTTTATCAAAAATTTTTGAATAGAGTTATAAAAAAAAATTGATAATTTAAGTTTGATTGTATAACTTAAAAAATTTAATTATATATAGAAAAATTCCTAAAACTGTTATCAATTTAATTTTACATAAGAAGATTTCTCTTATAACAGATTTAATCGATACACTTCTAAAATAAATTTGGCTACCAAACCAGCACATGTCATAGTTGCATTGAATTATTTTGCAATATATTATTGTTTTTAAAAACTTTATTTTCAATACAGTTATTTCTATAGCAAAAATATATGTATTTTTATATTTAAATAGTGTATCCATCCCTAAAGCTACTACAAAATATTAGATAAAATTATTATTTCTTTTTAAACAACCACAATCCTCCCCACTCTTCCATGCCAGACACCAACAATATCAACAACAAATTGTGTAATTGTTCATGTATTGTTTTATTTTGCTTTGTTTATGGGTTGTTCAACTATTTGTACATACACTGTACTACAAAAGTATACAAAAATCACAGTTCACCAAACGTTAGACAATCACATTTTTTAACATTAAATTAAAGGGTTAACCTGTCACATAGAATATATAGAAGTATTTATCTGATACCCCATAAATTATACCTATAGATGGTTTAATATAGAAAATATTTACCTCGATTCTTTTAATTTGATTTTTAATTTTTATTTAATAATTTCATATACTTTTGTAATCTAGTGTCAGTTGTAGTTGTTTTTATTGCCTTCATTATTGTTGATTTGTAAGTTTCCTGCATACAAAAAACGTGATCTACATATGCTAACCATTTTGGTTATGACCTCTTCCAATGACCAACATTTTCAGTGACTACTGGTTAACGAATTGTGTACAACACAATAACATGAACATATACAAGTGTCGAGTATTGACAGAATTAAAAATTTACTTGTCTAATAAATTTTCTGTATATACATATTTACTTTGGTAAATAGTATAAAAGGGAAAGAAATACTAAGAAAACATTATTTTCAGCAAAATTTTGTTATTGAAGATCCCAGCAAAAATAAATGAAAGTAATACTTAGGAATTCATTTTTCATTGATTCCCATTCTAAAGGAAGTCTCTTTCACAACTTCCAAAAATGTGATTCTTAATGAAATTTAGCTCTTTTCAAATGTATGACGGGTAACTTATTTTAAAAATAATAAAAGATAAACGTTGACAGTAGATATTTTCATATAAATTTGATATTTCTATGGTTAAGTACTAAGCTTTGATTATTTGGAAACAAGTTCTCAGATTTAAGTAATATGTATCAATATTTAACTTTAAATTTCAAATAAAGTAATTTAAAAAATAAGGCTGGATTACTAAATGTAAATTAATGAAGGCTTTGTAAACTGCCGAAATGCACTTTTTGTACTTTGCACATTTATTTGTCTATAAATGTATTCAGTTGAACCCCGATGGTCATAAGTTGCCAACTACAAACTGTGTATCAAACAGTTTTACTTAAGAAAAATATGACACATGACCTTTATAACATGGAAAAATTGTTTAGTATGCTTAACTTTACATTCAAGGCTGATAACTAAATTATGTAATTTTTTTAATTTTTCTAAATCTGCATGTAAACTTATATGTTCATATTTTGGTAAAAGGTCACAATTCATTTCTGTAGGAGACAGGAACTCTAGTTTATTGGGGGTTACCAGTGGTGTTCCACAGTATTCTGTAATTGGTCCCATTTTATTTATGATGTATTTAAATGATTTTATTAATGTCATTGATAATAACTCTTTTGAAACATTTATATATGCGGATGATGTACAGATTTTATTTTCTGGAGAAATGCAATTTTTTGATGTTTTGAAAGCGAACATTGAGTTTTACCTTAATAGGATTGCACACTGAATGGATACGAATGGGTTGGAAATTAATCCTGGCAAAACAAAGGCAATGTGTTTTGGTTTTGACTCCAGTAATTTGAATGTATCATTAGGAGGTGTTAAAATAAATTTCGTCACTGAAATTAAGTGTTTGGGTGTTTTTGTGGATGATCAATTTCGTTTTTTAAAACACATTGATTACGTTTGTGCTCGTGTGAATGCTACCTTAAGGCGATTGTGGTCTTTAGATTTATGTTTGCCTCTACATGTGAGGAAACGTGTTGCTAGTGGTCTTCTTATGTCATAATTATTATACGCCTTAGAGGTGTTCACGGGTACTAATAGTGTTTTGCTTAGAAGCCTTCATCTTACATTTAATCGTATTATAAGAAATGTTTATAGATTATGAATAAGGGAACACGTCACTCCTTTTGTATTAGATTTTGTTGGTATTTCTTTTGAAAATTTAATAAAATTGAGAATTTTGTTGCTATTTCACAAGGTGATTAAGACGAATTGTCCTTGTTTTATTGTTGAGAACTTTAATTTCTCAAGATCGAGTAGAAAACCTCAAATAGTTTTTCATCGTATAACTTCATCCATTTATGAAAGATCCTTTAATGTGAGAATAACTAGAAATTGGAATTCACTTTCTATATACCTTAAAAATTTCGTTTTTTTAAAGGCTACGTTTAAATGCAAATTAGTGCAGTATTTCGGTATGTTACACCCTCTCTAATTTATGGTAACTCTAATTTTATCTTTTCTTAATTGCTACATTATGGACCTTAAATTTCATATTTTATTTTAAATTTTATTTTATATTTTAGTTATTATTTTAGTTTAAGGCATTTTATATAAATATATTTTTTTATATTTTTTATAGTAAATTGTTTTTTTAGTAGTATACGAAACATATTTGGCCCAGAGGGCTTGGTTCTTGAATATTTTAATAAATAAAATAAAATAAACTAAATTTGTCAGTTTGTTGCCTGTTACGTATTGTTAACTTATGATCATTGATATAGCAAATTTTATATTGATCCTACAAAACTGTTTCTATATGCGTTAAAATTTAAATAAAAAATTCAAAATTTATTTTGGAAGATCAAAAGACCAAATTTTTCACTAAACCATAAAAAGGGCTTTAGATGCAATGAAAAAGCATCATAAAAGAAAATTTCCACCCTATGACATCCCTATGTAAAAATCATTTGTTCCTATCATTTTATGACGATAGAGAACCTCGTCCCCAAATTTTTTTTTTTTACTCAAAGAGTTTAACAATGGTTTAAAGAGCTTAATAATGGCTTAACCGTCTTGCCATCCCAATGGTTCGATTGCAGCAACCGATAGAATTGTTTGTGGCGATAGAGACTCGGTTATTACAACAGAATTTCAGTTGGAACACTATATTTCAACTAACCCAGCAATAGATTTAATAGCGACAACCAAAATCGGTTGGGGCAACTAACCTATTCAGTTGGCAAGAAATTCAATTGCCACAAAAAATCTATTTTCTCTGAGCTTATATTACAGAAGTAGCTCAGCAGATAATACGTGTCTTCCCAAGTCGCTGTTCTTTCTTAGAAGCAGCTCAATAGGAGAAACGTGCCGTCCCGGGTGCCGTTCCAAAGCCCAATCTAAGTCAACAAAGTAAGCATGCCGTCGCTCTACTCCCCTAGCGAGAGAGGAAGCGTGACGTCCCATGTTGATGTTATCTATTAGATGAAGGTTAACAGAGGAAACGTGTCAATACAGGTGGTTGCTTTACCTTAAACACAGCTCAATAGTGGAAACGTGCCGTTCCGAGTGCCGTTCCAAAGCCCAATCTAAATCAACAATGTAAGCATGTTATCGCTCTACTCCCTAGCAAGAGTGGAAGCGTGTCGATGTTCTATATTAGATGCAGATCCACAGAGGAATCGTGTGATTACAGGTCGTTCGTTGTCCTACCTTAAACACAGCTCAATAGTGGAAACGTGCCGTCCCAGGTCGTTGTCACCTCTAGGGCGCACCTCAACAGAAGAGTCGTGCCGTACCAGGTCGTTGTCCTCACATAATCGAAATCAATAGAGGCAGTGTACTGTCCTTTGGGCACAGAGCAACAGAGAAATCGTCCGATCCCAGATCTTTGCCCTCCCTTAGACACAGGTCAGCACAGGAAATTTGCCGCCGTCATATCTTAGATGCAGCTTAACAGAGGAGATGTGTCGTACCAGTTCATTGTCCTCGCCTAATCGAAGTCCAAAGAAGAAGCGTTCCGTTCCAAATCGCTGTCCTCTCTAAGGCTCAACTCAACAGAGGAAACATGCCGTCTTTTAGAGCTACCTCAACAGAGGAGAAGTGCCGAACCAGATCATTGTCATCGCCTAATCGAAGTCAACAAAAAAAGCGTAGCATTGCAGATCGCTGAGCACCCTTAGACGCAACTCAAGAGAGAAAACGTGGTAATTCAGGGCATTTTCCTCTCATAATCGAAGTCCATAGGGGAAGCGTGCCGTCCCAGATCCATGTCCTCCTTTAGACGTAAAACAACACAGGAAACTTGCCGTCCCAGTTCGTTGTCTTCCCAGCAAGTGTGCCGGCCTAAGTCACGATAGCTTGAGATCCTACGAATTCTCCTGTGCTGCGTTTCGAACATTCTCGTTAACTCTCTTTTTCTCTCTCTCTCTCTCTCTCTTTCTTATGGAATGGAAGGTAAAACGAGTGGAATCGGAACACCAAACAAGGGGAACGAAATTGAACAGAAAGAATATTTAACAAGGGGAATGGAATAAATGAAATCACAAGATTAAATGCATTATCATTCATTAAAAAAATCATAGAAAAAAAGTTCAATACAAAATATACACACAGAGAAAAATTGTGTCAGTTTCCCACTAAAATTCAGTGGCTACAAATAAAATCAATTGGCACTACAAAATATTAGTTTCCACCACACAATTCGATTAATACATTTGAATATGCTTGTGCTAATTGAATTAATTGGCTGCCGCAAACAAACTTTACTTTTCAATTCGGTTGACACTTTATTTTAATGCATGAATCAATACAATGCTAAGAGGGCGGGTCAATGAGTCAGTGACTTTTTGAGTAAAAAACAGATTTTTACATAAAAAAAATCATTTAATTTTTCAACATAGTCGCTTTTGAGCTCTATACACTTTGTCTAACGTCTCTTCAATTTTTTTTGTCCCCCTTCCAAAAAATAAGATTTATCGAGGTCTTCAAAATAGGTGCTTGTTTGTGAGATGATTTCATCGTTTTAGTCAAATGTCTTTCCGCCAACCATTTCTTTAGGCTTGAAAATAACAAATAGTCGCTCGAAACTAAATCCGAGGAATAGAGCGGATGAGCAAGCATTTAGTAGCCTAATACATGGAGTATGCCACTGAAACTGCCATTTTCCATTTTCTTTTTAATCCTCAAATCAAATCAATTAATTGTCTGCTATCAATCGCTGTCAACACACAAACTAAATAGCGCAGTTTGTTCAAATTTTGACAAGAGTCAACTGACAAATGCCTGTTGATAATAGCAGTGTTGCTCATTCAAAATGCCACGGAGTTTTTGAACCGCCCTCGTAAATTATCAATAAATTAGTCCCATATATGAATGGATAGAGGCTTAACTTATGTAATATATAAACAAAATTCTCATTAGATATCCAACATTGGGCACTACCTGATGTCAAAAGTGTTCATTATACAGGTTGGTTTAAAAGTTCCTGCGCTCGAAATGAAAGAATACTGTTTTTGTTACGAAATATATTTTTTTATTCAATATAATAACCCAGAAGCTCAATACACTTGTTCCAATGATCTGCCAATAATTTTATCCCATCCTTATAATGGTTTTCCGGAGGCTGTTATGGTCTCTTCATTCGACGAAAAATGCTTTCCACGAAGGAATTGTTTCAGATTTCTGAAGAGATAGTAGTCACTTGGAGCCAAATCTGGTGAATACGGTGGATGTTCAAGCAATTCGTACTTCAATTCTTTGAATTTAGCTATCGTCAAAACACTTTTGTGAGCAGGTTCATTGTCTTGATGAAAAATAATTTTTTTCTTCTTTAATCCACGTCTTTTCTCACGAATTTTTTCATCCAGCTGATCCAAAAGGCTGCAATAATAGTCAGAGTTGATTGTTTTACATTTCTGAAGATAATCAATCAACAAAATTCTTTTTGCATCCCAAAAAACTGATGCCATAACCTTCTTTGCTGATCGTTGTTACTTCACCTGCTTTGGAGCTGAACAACCAGCGTCAGTCGACTGTAAACGTTCTTGTTTCAATTTAGGATCATGGTGGTAGATTCAAGTCTCATCCATAGTTATAAAACGACGCAAGAAGTCGGTTTTATTCGGCTTAAAACGCTCCAATTTACGCTGAGAAATTTGTTTTCGATCCAGTTTTTGTTGAATTGTGAATGTGTGCGGCACTAACTTTCCAAACAGTTTTTTCATACGTAATTCTTCATGTAAAATATGGAGTACTCGTTCGTCTGAGATGCGTATGGCATTAGCAATTTCACGCTTAGTCAAACTTGGATCTTCACTAACCACATTATGTACCTGCTCAATGATTTCTGCTTTGGTTGCAGTTTTTGGTCGTCCTTCGTGTGGATCGACCACGTTTAAATTCACCAGCCCAAAATTTAACGGTGAGTTTTGAAGGTGAGGACTCCTTATACACTTCTAACAATTGTTCATAAATTTCCTTTGCTTTTAAACCCTTCAAAACAAATAATCTAATGACTGCACGATATTCAATTTTTTCCATATTAAAAAAAATCAATGACACGTCAACTTCAAATGGCTTGTAAACAAAGAAAGAATTGACAGAATGACTTGCAACTCTGCATGTGTTCTCGGGACAGTTATACCAACTTGAGAAAAAAAGTTTGGAGCTAGCAGTGCCATCTCTTGGTGAGCGCAGAAACTTTTCAACCAACCTGTATGTATATTCGTAATGACATGAAGTTAAGGTTTGAATAGTTTCAAAATTTACAGTGTTGGATATTTTTTTTTTTTTGCCATTCTAAAAATGTATTACATAATTGCTTATTGGGTTTGAGAATAAAAACCATTTATTTAATTTGTTCGTATGTAGTCGTATATTTTGTATAACTGACTAGTTAGTTTATTATACAATACCACACTTTCTCTTCACTTCATCTGCTACATTTTTATATACAATTTTAGTAGTTTTAACCTATTTGGCATTTTTAACTAAACGTTTTTCCAACTTAAGTAAAGTTCAAATTATATTTTATTTTTTTTTATATTGCAAAGCAACACCAACCCTAACAACAACAAAGAATTTATAGCAATTTTATCTAAATAAGATCTACTTACTGCTCTATTGCATTTTTTTTTTTTTAACCAAAGCAAATTTGCTTTGTAGTATACACAACATTGTATATGTTAGTAGGTGTAAGACTTTCATGTGGCAAATTTTAAAGCAAGCAGCAAAAGTTCCAAAGAAATATCATACCACCTAAACATTATACAATACAACCTCAGTCATAGTGTTTGCATGGTACGTGTAATTTGTGTTTGTAGTTTGTATAAACGAGTATAGAATTTTAGTTGGTAGAGTTGTTTTCTGGGGGGAAAAAAAACAAGAATGCAAAAAAGCAACACTATAAAGAATGTAGTTGAAACAAGTGTAAAATACTCAAATGAAACCGCCAATTTCTTATTTACGTTCCTTGGCTTGTTTTACTTTATCTCATTCAAATGCAAAGGGATGCAACAAGAAATCTTATTTAACTAAATGAGTATTTTTAAACACTGAAAGAAATCAAATATCTAATATTTGTTATAAAGGTATTATAGTAGGAACTTTATTTTTCCTATTTATATTTTAAAAGAAAAAATTAATTTTTGAAAATAGGACTCTTGCATGATTTTTAAAATATAGTAAAAAAAATTGTTAGAAGTTTATTATTTAGATAGTAGCATTTATTAATCACATAAGGCCCTAATGGATCGGTTATGTAAATGAAGAATTAATAAAAACAAAAAACTGTCAAAAAATTTCCCAAAAAATTAAATTGAAAACCCTTAAAGCAGTTTATAAAATTCTTGTAAAAATATGTTACCAATTGTTGTTGTAACTTGCTGTATTTGAAAGATTTCCCCTTTATAAGTTACTCCCCGAAAAATTACTCTGGACCAATATGGGTTAAAAAAATAAATTGATGACTAGAAGACAGAATAAACCAGCAAAAAAAGATTGGCTTACTCAGGTTCTACAACAATCTATTCTTAGAATGATTTCATTTTATAAATTTTATTTTAAAACCGATTAAATATAGGGTGATCCATTTCGAGTTAATTTTTTCAATAGTTTTTTTTTTTTTTGACAGATCACGTGTGAGTCATGTCATGCTGTCATGTTATTTTTGTTTAGTATTGTTTGGCATTTTATAATGTAAAGACTTACGCCTGAACAATGTTTACAAATTGTTCAACTTTATTACGAAAATTCACGTTCTGTGAGGAATGTGTTTCGTGCACTTCGCTCAACTTATGGTCAACATAATCGGACTACTGAGCGTACTATTCACAACACCATCACCCATTTTGAGACCCAATATTCATTATTGAATAATATTCGACCGAATAGACCACGTCCAGCACGCTGTGAAGAAAATAAAGTGGCCGTAACTGAGAGTGTACACGAAAACCGTGGAGAGTCGATTCGACGCTATCGTGCCATGATAACCGATTATTTGATGCTCGGCGACATTTGGTTTTAACAAGACGGCGCCACTTCCCACACATCGCATCAATCAATGGATTCATTGAGAGAACACTTCGGTGAGCACATAATTTCACGTTTTCGGCCTGTCGATTGGCCACCAAGATCGTGTGATATTACACCGCTTCAATTCAGGCCTTGGAGGACAAACCCGCAAACCCGCTGGTGTCATTCGCCAGTTACCAGTCGAAATGCTTGAACGAGTCATCGAAAATTGGACTCAACGGATGGACCATCTGCGACGTAGCAACGGCCAAGATTTGATAGACATAATCTTCAAAAAATAAATGCCAAAGAATGTTCTTTCAAATGATAATAAACATTCCCCATTAAATTTGAATTATCTGTTTTTTTTTCTTTAAAAAAGTAGGGAACTTTGAAATGGATCACCCATTATTTCGTTCCTTTAATAAATTGAGGCCGTTGAAATTTTAATTTAAATCTCGTTCAAAAATAAATAATCACCCTTATTCTAGTTGTCGTTATCAATGTCGTCGTCGTTTTTGAGTCAACATCACTTTGCTTCGACGTCGACATCACTTCGACACCAAATTGATATTCTAAAACAGTGTTGTAACGACGTCGACAGTTTATCGATTTAAACAAAAACACATCTCTAAAAATTGAGTCGGCAGATTTATAATAAATAAATAAAGTTGGCAGCTACATTAAGATTTTTAGCCCAGGGGTTGTACCAGCTCAGTGTTGGAAACGACTTTAACTTAGGGTTCAGCTGTTTCTGAAACTGTAGAAGATTTGCCACAGCTTCCTCCAGCGGGCTCAATATAAATTGCTTGAATCTTCCGCCACCTGTAGCATTACACTCGGCTTTGTTGGCTAGCATTTTCTTTTTAACTTTAAATTTTAAGTCTCGCCAAACCTATAAATAAATTTTGTTATATTTTTATAATGCACTTTATATGATCATGCTTTCTTTACCTTCTGCCATCCATCTCACATTATTCTCAGTGGGCCAAATGCATTTCAAAATTTGATATTTCTTCCCATTTTTTCCGTTTTTTTTTTTTTCACTCATTACTTTTCCTCAAGTCGTTACTAAAAATTGTGTCGACAAAATCAGAGTCGTTTCAAGACAATATCGTCGTCATATTTTCTTACAGAATACCAAATACTTGTCGACAGTTATCAATTATTTTCGATAACGACAACGGGAATACCAATTTCAAAAAAAATCCCAAGTCTTGTGTCGATGACGACAACTGGAATAAGGGTGAATATTAATAAAAAAAATATTTAAAAATTTTTATTCCATAATATGAATAAAAACCCATTTTTTGTAAAAATTATTAGTGATTCGAAATTTTTCCTATTTTTTTTTTATAAAATCAAAATCTAACGAATAAGATTATCCCTAATATAGTATTTTCTGTCAGTGTATGTTATCTTATTTGAATTGCATTTTCTCACACACTTACTAACACTACCATAGCATTTGTTTTCATCAGTGTATGGTGGTGTATGTTTACTTTTGTGGTCTGAGGATTTGTACAAATTATCCCAACTGCTTCTAAAACAACATGAGTTTAAGCTCAAATTGCTTTCATTGGCTTTAAGGAAGTCAGCCACAACCACAGCAAAATAAATTGTTGCAACACAGACATGAGAGTCCGTACTACATAAACAACATGGAGGAAAAAAAAGAGCAAATATAATCAAATATAAAACAACAACAACAAAAAATATTGTAGATGGAAAATTAAAGAACAGCACAAAAGGCAAAATGAAATCAAACAAAAAAAAAAAAACAAAAAAATAATACTACGAATATTATTGTCATTGACCAACAGCTGCGTTTGCCACTTACCACCCACTGTGCTTTGCTGTTATTGCTCCACTGATGCTGATGTCAGAATACAACTGTAACAACAGACCACTGCCAACACTATAAGGAATAGAATGCACTGGAAATTATTACTTAATTTAAGTTTATTTAACAAATATTGTGTTGGATATTTATCTGTAGTTTATGTATTTTATAACCTTAAAAAATATAACCCAACATAAGTTTTTAAGACAGATTTTTAATCAACAAATTTTCGGCCTAATTTATCAGTTGATTTTTTTAATTTAAAATCATAGATAATTTTGAAACATGTTTCCATTTAATTGGCAAAATTTTCAGAATTAGTTTTTGCATACCATGTGCCGTGTAACCCTCAATTTTGCTGGTCACTATGAATTATAACAAACTATGCATTGTGGTCTTGTACACATACCAAATGATTTAAAAAGATTTAAAC
Organism: Eustalomyia histrio; assembly: GCA_949748255.1. Taxonomy (NCBI): domain Eukaryota; kingdom Metazoa; phylum Arthropoda; class Insecta; order Diptera; family Anthomyiidae; genus Eustalomyia; species Eustalomyia histrio. The sequence goes on from OX456523.1 coordinate 241,470,757, forward strand.
AGCTGTGCTCTAAAAATGAACTAAACTTCAGGCAATCTTTTTAATAGAGTATGATAAAAGATGCAGTTTTATGAATATATAGAGTTTTCCATGCCATTTGCCTTGTTACGGGAAAAATTATTTCGGGTTCAAGTCAAAAAAAACCTGCCTGATCACTTAAACCAAAGGTTTTCTTAAAAAATCTTGAAGGCAGCCGCTCGTAAGTTCGGTAAAAAAATGGTGAGTCTTTGTGATAAAGAAATGGTGCGATCTTCAGTAAAATTCGAACCTAAATGGGTGCCAATTTTCGAGCTTATGTAAAGCGTGTTTTTTTAGAGTGTCACAACTTTGTGTTGGCATTACTGCTTTATTTGACAACCCATTTAACAGCTGATAGTTATTTTTTGCTTAGTTTGCTTTAAAATTTCATTATGAATCGACTTACACCAGAGCAACGTGTGCAAATTGTTGAAATTTTTAATTAAAATAATTGTTCTATTCGTCAAACTCATCGTGCACTTCTTCCATTTAATGGCGTACATAATCTTCCTTCAGAGCGGCTAATTCGAAAAACAATATATCGTTTTCTGGACCATTTGGTGTGAGGAGAATCCACAAGCTTTTGTCAAAACACCATTAAATCCACAGAAAATTACTGTTTGGTGCGCTTTATGGGCTGGCGGAGTGATTGACCCAACACGATGATGGTGAGAATCTTACTGTCAATGGTGAACGGTATAGGAACATGATTCGAAATTTTTTCGTACCTCGATTACGTGGTATTAATCTAGCTGATATTATTCAACAGGACGGAGCCACATGTAGACAGCGGGTGCTGCAACTGATTTACTCAAAGAAACTTTTGATGAAAAAAATAATTTCATGGTTATGGCCCAATTTTTTGGCCACCAAGATCGTATGATTTAACCCCATTGGATTATTTTCTTTGGGCTAATGTTAAGTCACTTGTCTACGTCGATAAACCACAAACAATTGAATACCTGCAAATCAACATTCGAAGAGAAATCGGCGAAATATGGCCGCAAATGCTGCGAAAAGTTGTTGAAAATTTGTGTTCCAGATTGCGTCTTCTACGTGACATCCGTGGCGGCCACATGACTGAAATCATATTGAAATATTAATTTCATAAAATTTTCTTTCCAATAAAGCCCGTTTCATTGATATTAAAAATATATTTCCTTATTATTATTTCAAATGGCACTGCACACCGCGACCACAATAGGTCTTTTGTGCTGCCCAGAACCATCCTAAAGGCTATTGATGAAACCAAGAACCTTACCGAGTAAAGTGTTCCAAATGTCGGACGGCGACAAGAAACGGTCACCCAAAAATTTTATCCTCCTGACACAAAGCCCAGGACAATCTCAGAGGACATGATCTGACGTCTCCGATTTCAACCCGCAAAACCTGCACAACTCAGTGTCCGATTTACCCTTCTTGTGCCTATGGTAATTAAGGTCGCAAAGCCCAGTAAAGTATCCAGTCAGGGTCTTTAGGTTCCTTCGACCAAGGGCTAATATTCGCCCAGACCCACCACTGGGCATAGATATAAATCTCTTGGCCTATAGTTATCTGCGAGATGTTTGCCAATAATCGTAAAATTTTGACTCTCTCCACATCCTGAGCACAACGCAAAAAGGTTCTGGGCTTATGAAGGGCCGACGGCCACCTCGGTTGGCCTACAGTCCGTCCTTTTGTTGCCCTTATACCCCTCAGGGCCCGGAATCCATCACAGGGTAAGGGAGTTGCTCCTGCTGAGTCGGTGGAGAGCCGTAATACATTCCATGACAAGTTTAGATGACACCTGGTGGCACATAAGAGCCCTGAGTGCGGCCTGACGGTCAGAGAGAATATAGTTACGAGATCTGAACCATAACTGGGCTCTAACTTCAGGTTCCCAAGTCCGGTTGGTCCACATGCTCCTAGCAAAAGACATAGCGTCAAAGTACCTGACCAAAATCTGTTCCGGCAGCATCCTATCCGCGACCTTTCTGATTGGGTCATCCATAAGAACCTTGGCGATCCTCATGTGACCCCTTAGATTGCCGCTTCTCATGCTACCGAATTCTCTAAGTCTAGTGGAGCCATTCCATTACAGAGATATGCAATAGAGGAATTCCCAGCATGACCCCGATGGCATCCGTAGTACACGACCCGATGGCGCCCGTTATACCAATGCACGCCAGACGGTAGATCCTCTTGAGAGCATTCATCGTTTTTAACTGCTCGGCCTTTGGCCACCATGCGATGGCCGCAGAGGTGATCCTTAGAATTCGTCGTAGATTATTATTTTGACAACCACTTGGTCGCGAAAAAAAATTCACCCACTCTAATGGGCACCAGTTTGTGAATTGTTAGTGTAATTAATAAATTACAAAATTTATTCAAAAAGCTGACAATTTTTTATTTTTAAAAAAGTTCAGATGTTTTATAAATTCGATTCATTCATCGCAAATATTTAGTAAACATTTATATTTTTGTTCTATATATTAAGGACAGTTAAACGTCTATTTAATATAATAACTATACGTTCCGAGGTACTAACAGTATTAATTACACTACTCGGCAAAATTTTTACACAGACTTTCACTAAAACTTTGTTAAACTATTTTGCTCTTCTAAATTGGAATCTGAGGTCAAAAATATTCCACAATATGGGCCTTTCTTTCTCACCTAGGTAAAAACATTTTATGGCTCCATATTGAGTAGAAGTGGTTGAAAATATTTTGTTATTTGATTTCTATATAAAATGAACTTTCGTTTGACTATGTGTGAAATATTAAAGGCTATTTTAAGGAACTCGAAAGGGTCTAGAAAATTTATTTTATTTTTAATTTATCTTTAAAACGTGCATATTTTCAAAGGTTAAATTTTGTGTGTAAATCTGCATTTATTTCACTTGGATAATAAAACAAAAGCACCTGGTAGGCTAGTTGGTAGCGTGTGAGCTTATCGGTAGCGGCGTCATAAGTTCGAAACCCACCAGTGACTCTGGTCCGTTAGGGTATCCGTTGAGGTATTAGAATATGATTTGTAATTATATGATTAGTATAAATCAAAAAATAATTACATCATATTATAGATGGGAAAATATGAAAAAAATGCCAACATTTGGCCCCCTTGCATTTTTGTTATTGTGAATCAGGTTGACCAACATTTTCCTGTACACCTTGTAGTTAGTTTAATGGTTTATTAAAATAAAATTTAAGATTGAAAAACATCAGAGAAGGCCGACCTATGGCCCACGTCTTTTTGGTTCTCAAGATTCAGGCTGGCCAAAGTTTATATTTTTTGTCTGTAATTTGCAAGTTAGTTTACTTGGCTAATTTAATAATATTGCATATTGTAAAATTTCAGAAAAGCCAAATATTTGGCCCCTGAATATATTTTGTTATTATTTAAGAGGGGCCAAATGTTGATTTGATTTTGTGAAATCCACATTTGATTCAATGACTAATTAAATTATAGTGAACATTGAAAAGCTTTCGAAAAACCTAACATTTGGCACTCGAACTTTTTTTGTTATGATTCTGAGGGCCAAAGATAAATTTGTATGTGTAAAATCTGCATGTAGTTCAATTGAGAAATAATATATTATTATGGTTTAAAAAATATCACAAAACGCCAACCTTTGGCCCCCCATGAATATCAATAATAATAAAAAATGCGGTCCAAAGATTGACGTTTTGTGGCCAACGTTCAATTGGCTAACTATAGCATGGTATGAATAATCCCAGCAATAAAAAGTCTGATTGCCAAAGTTTGGCGTTTTATGGCTTTATCCACAACAAATTACTATTTAACTGGAACCGAAAATAAAACTTAATAGTAAAAATAATAATAGCAGTTGCACAACTGCTCATCAATACACTGATAAAAAAAAAAGAAAAAATATCAAACTAACAAATATTTTTGTAAAATATACGAAAACTAATTTGTAGCTTTGACGAAAATTTCGTCTTTTTATTCATGGATTATTAGAAAAACTGTAATTGCTACAAAAAAGTTTTTAATTTTAGGCTATCAAGCTGCTTAAATAACTTTAGCAAACCATATTCATAATTTTGAGTAGAGTGAAAATAGTAGAAAATTTAGTAAACGTTAGTAAAATTCAGTTAAATTTTAGTAAACCCATTAACATTGATTCGCTGAAATCGGTAAAAAATTTTTCAATGCTAGTATATAAATTTTTAAAATTAAAATTAATTTTTTTAGTGATTTTTTACTTCTATTTTATTTTAAAATATAAAATTTTTCATAATTGTTATCTTTTATTTAACCTTTTTCTTTTTTAAAACCAATTTATTTTTTTGAGCTTAAGCTTTGTTTTCTTATATAAAAATATATTTATTTTTCAATACAACTTCAGGAAATAAATGAAGTAGCGAAATATTGAAAAATAAATAATATTTTTTATATAAAAAAACAAACCTTAAGCTCAAAAAAATAAATTAGTTATAAAAGTTTCCAAATTAAAAAATATTTGCTTTTAATTATGAAAAAAATATTAAACAGTTTCGCTAATTTTAGCAACTTGATTTTAAAAAGTAAACCATTTTGTTAAAATCAGTGAAATTTCCAATATTTTCCAGATTCCATTTAATTATAATAAATGATACGAGTACATTAAAAAAAATTCCTGGATTTGTTAATTTTTAACCACGCCTACTCTGCCTACTTTTAAGAACAATTTCAAAATTTCTTCCATTTTTTATTCGTATCATAACAGACAATAAACACTGTAATGTGGATATAAATTTTCCTATGCCTGGACAGTTGTTATGAAATGCCTTATATATAAATTTTATGGGACAAGCTTTAACATACACATACATAAATTTATATAAAATACCATTTTATTTTTACTACCACAATATATTTTATTCTTATAAATTTGTGTACGTTTCTGCTATGAATGTTGCAATCAAAATTTTACACTTATGAGACTATAAATCAATAGTTTCCTCAATTTTGAGCATGATTTATAACAACAAAAAATATATGTATATGAGAAAATAATATAAAATCATATAAAAATAAATTTATATAAAATGTTTTTAAAGTATATAAATATCGTTTACACCTTAAAAGAAAACAATTGAAAAGATTTGTTATTTTTACTTTTTTCTTTAATAAATAAATTCTCTAAAAATAGATAATTTCTTAATCAATCATAGGTTAACTTTTAGGAAGATTTTTAAAAATATTTTATAATCAATAGTGTAGGGGAAGTCTTTTCTTATAAAACATAATAAATTGCTGTAAATTTTTTGTTTTAAACAACTTTATGTTTTTCATTTTGTTTACATTTCATTTAGTGACTTAAGACAGAGTCTGGGAAAATTCTAAGCTATTACTTAAAAATAGCAGTAACATCAATCTTAAATTCTGCTCATATCATTTGCTGGTTCAAATATGATTCATTGATCAACTACATCTAACGATGCGGAAATAAATGTATTGACAGAGAATTTAGCAAAAGTCAACTGGCTTCGTACAGCACTTATGACAGCAACGGATTTGGGGAACTATATATATTAGGGTGGATCACATTCGAACATTGAAGGAATTTCACTTAGATTAGGGGCAGCCAAGTTGTGGATAGATGTGAACAATATTTTAAAAAAGATTTATTTAATTCAATTTATTCCAATTGAAAATTTTATATTTTCAAACAAGGTGAACAAACAAATTTGGAATTCAAAATAAATTTACTTTGAGGTTTTCAGTGGAGGCTCCCCTTAGCGAATAGACAGTCACAGCCCATGTAAAAATCGAAATATATATGATCATACATGATGATACATGGGCTTGTATATGATCATACATGGGCATACATGATCATATATCTTCGAATCCGAAATTTGAGGGTATATGGTGATATATGTGCATATATTATCATACATGCTCATATATTATTCATCTATGCTCATATATGATCATATACGTCCATATACCCTCAAATTTCAGATCCGAAGATATATGATCATATATGTGATCATGTATGGTCATATATTGAACAATGTATGGATGTATATGACCATTGTATGCCCATGTATGATCATATACAGGCCCATGTATGATCATGTATGCTCATATATATTTCGATTTTTACATGGGAGTCCTAAAAAAATATATATTTTCTTAACAATTTACTGTAGAGACCATAAATATTTTCCTATCGAAATTTCTGGTTTTTCTCGTTAACAAGACGAAGTGAAAAAATATTTTTGTTGAAAAAATTCTTCACTTTTTTTGAAAATTTCAAATATTCAGATGAAACTTTCTAGTCGAAGATCAATTCCTATTTGGCTGAAAATTTTCATAATTATTTTTTAGATCTACCCAGCAATAAACGAAATGTCTTTAAAGACCGAATTCGATCCGCGCAAATATTCGACTTGATATGAAAAAATTTTAAAATTATTTATTAATGTTGAGTGATTTTAAATATAAATAATAAAAAAAAAACAGACTAAAAATGCATTTTCATACATAAAAATAGGTAGTAAGAGGGCGGATTAATAAGTCCGTGACTTTTTGAATGAAACACAGTTTTTTTTTCAAAAAAAAAATTATTTTTCAACATAATCTCCTTTAAGCTCAATGCACTTAGATCAACATTTCTCCAATTTTTGTATCCCTTCCAAAAAATAGGATATTTCGAGGTCCATAAAATAGGCATTTTTTTGATCAATAATTTCATCGTTGGAGCTAAATCTCTTTCCACCGAGTCATTTCTTTAGGTTTGGAAATAGGAAATAGTCACTAGGGGCTAAATCCGGAGAATATGGCGGATGAGGTACCAATTTGAAGCCCAATTCATGGAATATTGCCATTAAGACTACACACGTCACACGATTACGTTTATGGTCAATTGAGAGCAAACGCGGCATCCATCTTATAGACAGCTTTCTTAAATCCAACTGATCATTTAAAATCGAAACCACACTGCCATATGAAATGCCTAATGACATCAACAATCTCACGCACTTTTACTCTTCGATCGGCCAACACCATATCGGGGATTTTTCGGCGGTCCAGAAAGTTCAGCGGCATTTGTACTTGTGCGACTACAACGAAAGTCAGTAAACCACCTTTTTACCATTGAAATTGATGGTGCAGAGTCCCCATAGTATTTATCAAGCTTTTCCGCAAAAAATAACGTTTAATGACAACTTGAAATTCACTTTTTTCCATTTTTAAAAAAATTTACGAGGTTGTATGTTTTCAACAGCTGTTAAACGCAAAACAAATGACGGAACTTGCTCAAAATTTGACAGTTGTCTATTAACAGGTGGTACTTGATGGGAGCAGTGTTGCATTTTATATAACTACGAGGAAAGTTCGAAAAGTCACGGGCTTATTGATCCCCTCTCGTATTAGAAAAATTCCACAAAAATAAATATTTTTCTTTAATTTAAAAGTCAAGTGATCTTTTAATTTTTTTGGACCCCACTACTGTTTACCGAATAATTCGAGTAAGTGTATAAACCATACACTAAATACACCTACAGACAAAAAGTTTTGCCCACACACTCGCTAGCAAGCAGTCAACTAAATGTATACAAACAACCTTGAACACATACCAACATGTTTTCTTTACTGATACACACATGCAAAATATCTAGTATATCAGCGCTCTTGATCAGGTTTACACCTTTATACATATACACTCACAATATTATTTCGATAAAAACAACTTAACATACATATTAAATTAATCGAAAATACAATCAAAAAGAGGACTACTGATTTTTCATTATATTCAACCCATTTTGTTGTTTATTTTCAATCATTGTTTAATAATCGACAAAAATAAAAACAATAGAAAGTCGTTTAAAATAAACATCAAATTTTTACTGACAAAAAGTTAGAAAAAACTACTTTTGTGGTTTGTTTTTCAAATTAAAAGTTTTTTTATTTGTGTGTAATTGCAAAACAGAAGACAACGCACGCAGGTGTATATATATTTATTGGCTTTGTGTGTATGTATATTTGAATAATTTCTTGTAATTTTTATTGAAATAATTTTGTATATATACAAACTATTTTGGTAAAAAAACAAAAAGGAATTATATGAATTTATATATTTTGAAACAGAAAACACAAAATTTTACATTTAACTGAAAATATCAACTCCTACTGAATGTCTGTAAATTTTAATAGTTTGTTTTTTGAATGACTGATTCAAATAGTTAAAAAATATATTTCTATGAATTTCAACTGATTCTTCATTTAAAAATAAACTTTACGTATTACTTCTTAAATAAACTACAGTCTGTAACGGAAAATCTATTGTGAGTGAATTAGCTCAAAATTCTGATACTTCGTTAACGGTGGTTTTAGATATCGTCATATATTTTAGAGATATTTGAATTCTTCTTTTAAGGATTTTTTGTTTTTTATTAATTTGTTTCACCCCATCGATATCGAAAATGCAAGTTTCAGATATTTAGCTTAAAGAATTACACTGATCATTTAAGCGAGCGCTTGCCCATATTAAATACCACTTGTATCAAGTTTTTTTTTTTTTTGTCAAAAGTCAAAAAAAAAAAAAAATCTTCAGCTTTTCAGCCTAAAGGTATTTAGTAAGGATGTTAATTGAAGACTTTATTGGGAACTCTTCTTTGAAGAGCACACTTTTCCCCTTTAAAACCTCTATTTTGACCACATTTCTGGTAAAAAGTCCAAAGCAGCCAACACATAATTTAAATTTATTTTTTCTCAGTAAAGGCTGGACTATGATGAGTCAATCATTCAGTAACGTTACTCTTTCGTATATATAGATTTTTCAAGAATGTCTGAGGGAGTTGTATATTTTTTGTGGTAACATTTTATGTCACACTATGCATGAGATAGCAAAATATATGAAAAAAATACACCCAATAATTGTGGTTATTTGTTTATACATTTTTTTACCACATTTTGTGGCACACACTCAGGAAGTATTAAGTCATTGTTGATATGAGAAGCTAACGATGAAAAAAAAAACAAAAACACACACACACAAAATAGGTCACTTAAGCAAGTGTATGTTACACGTAAAAGTTTAAAATGCGAAACATACTGTTTTTGAATTTATATTTTTAAGAATCCTGTAGATCAGGATAATTGAACAGATTGCAACATTGAAATTTTTCGATGTTAATAAAACTTTACACTCAGAATTTTATATATTATACTGTTTGTAGTTTAATAAAAAAGTTCTCTGTACCATTTAAAAATAATGAAACATACATTTATTTTCAAAGAAATATCTATATTATATTTTTTATACATTTGTTCAAAATGATTTACTGATTTTTTCATTAATTTTTTTAAAATTCACTAAAAATTTACCCCCAAAACATACAAATTAAAATTTTTTTTTTTTTTTGCTGTCTGTTAAAAAAAATATTCTAAAAATTCCAATTTGTTTTTTTTATTTAAATTTTTTATGTTATATACAAAATTATTTCAATTCAATTATTTCAAAAACTTCATAAACACACATACATACACAAACATATTTACCCAGAAAGTGTCTTTTGCCATACATATATTTTGTAGATTAAAAAAAAAAGAAAAAATACAAAAACGGAAACTATTTCAAATAAATGAATCAATGTATGAAAATGTATTTCAAATCTGGTTTGAGAACATTTTTTCATTTGAAAAAAATTTCTTAATTTTTACTTAGTAATCATGGAGAATACACAGAAAAAGTTATTTAGACATAAACGAAATGGAATGCATTTTCTGGTCAGCTACGACCTTCATCGACATTCTACGTGCCCTTTAAAGTGCTAATTTTAAATATCTGTATTTAACTCACAAATCCAGTTGGGTTTTCTATTGAGTTTAGATGAAATTTACTTACTATTTTTTGTGTGTTTTACATTCTCCTTTATTACTGTATAAGTGTTAAAAAGATTAACTGTAAAATATTTATTTATTTATTTTATTAAACATATAACTACAAATTATATCTTAATTCCCTAACCGAGCACTGGCAGAGCCTCTGGTGGGAATCGAACCCACGACCCCCGCACTGATAAGCTAGCCCGCTACCAACTAGCCTACCTGGGCGCTCAACTGTAAAAGATTAATCATTTGTTTCTTACTGCTGTGTATTTAAACAACATTTAAAAATAAATAGCAAAAGTCATTTGATTTAAATGCAAAGTAGGTTAACCGGTTTTTCAAAGAAATATCATTTCTTGTAAATGGTATTTTCTGTTATTTTAACTTACGAACTATTTTAAGTGTAGTATTTATAAGGATACATTATCTAAGTTTGACTGGATAGAATATCAGCTACTTGGAGGTTTCTCTTTTGAGGGGAAAGTCGAAAATTATCTCTGAATTTATCATAAAAATTAATTTAAAATTTTTTGTTTTATTTTTGGCCAAAAGATGCCTAGAGATGAATAATATTTTATATTGAGGTTGAAAAATAATTTTTATTAAAAAAAAAAATCAACCTTAAGCTTGCTTACAGGATTGAAAAATTAAAAATAAAAGGAAAAGTTTAAAAATTTTATATTCACCTAAAAACCTGAAAAACAGTTTATTTCACCTCAAAACTTTTTTTTACCACAAAAAATTTTTTTTTATTTTAAGCTAAGAGAATTAAGAAGTTAAAAATAAAAAAAGTTAGAAAAAAGTTAAAAAGTTTATATATTTACCTGAAGACCTGAAAAACAGTTTATTTCACCTCAAATTTTTTTTGCCACAAAATTTTGTTTCACCACAAAAATTTTTTCACCACGAAAATCGCTTTTACATCCAAAAACGTTTTTCACGGCACACTTCCTTATCAAAACCACGTTGAAGTACTTTTAAGATAATACCAGGACTTCAAAAGACATTCACAGAACCTAAAAAGATATTCCCTGGACCTCAAAGTATAATCGTCGGAACTCAAAGGATGTTCAAAGAATATCGAAGGAAACTCACAGAACACTCACAGAACCTCACAATATATTTACAGGATCTTATAAGATCTTAAAGGATAATCGCAGGAACTCAAATGACATTCACAAGATACTCTCACAACCTCAAAGGATTTTCACAGGATAGTTTTACAACCTCAAAGGATATTCACAGGACACTCGCAGGACCTTAAACTACGGCATTCGTCCTAGTCAGAATAAGGCTTTAGGATGCGGGAGCTACCTTAAACGACACGTTTCCTTCACAAGATCAAGAAATAGAGGCTAGTTAGGCTTACCTTGCGGACACATTCACAGCTTCTGGCAACTTACCCAGACTTTGTCGATGCTCTGCCCTCAAGAGATTAAAAAAAATAGTTTTTTTTTTCTATTTTTTCCCCAATATATAAAATGAAATATTTAAATTCAAACAATTTAGCACATCAAAGATACATATTCAATAGGTACTTTGAGATTTAGATCTCATGTCCCTTCACCTCTGTTAGTAGATGTATAAAGCTCGTGTTGGAATAGAAGAAATATAAAAAATCTAAAGTTTAAAGTTGTTAAAAAAAGTCAAATCTTTTGATAAAATTTTCACCATCATAAAATAAGAACATAAAATAATGTTTTTGTTTTTAATTTCTGGTGAACCAGTCGTGAGTTATTCTGAGACGTCAAGGGAAAAGAGGTGCCAATGGCTGAATTTTAAAAATGTTTAAATAAAAGTATCACAAAATACCTGTTTATCATGTACCTTTGATATGCTAAGTTGTTTAATTAAATATTTCATTTCATATTTTTTAAAAGAACTCAGTAAAAAAAACTCGTTTTCTTCAAAATCTACTTAACCCATTAAAGGCAGCTGGTTGGATGGTGTATCCAAAACGTCTTAAGACAGAAAAGAGCTGAGCGACACTTCTGTCGTTATAGGATATTAAACTTAAAATTTGTTATAAAGAAAAAAAATCGGGGTACTGTTGAAGAGAGGATACATTATTAGAAGGTCATTATAGTACAAAATTTTGAATTTAGTGCAACAGTTGTCTACAATTAGTAGTGGTCAAATTCTTCTCTAATTTAAAAGCAAATTTTTGCAAATCACAGTCGGTATAGAAGATTGCCTCGGTGTGAGTAATAAATAAAATTTTTAATTAAAGAAATAATTTTTTATATAAATTTTTTTTATTGTGATCTTGAGCCTGATAAAATTAAAAATATGAAATAATTTTTGCTTAAATCTACTATTTTAGGTACTTTCTAGTTTTTAATTATTTTCTGAAATCTTTAGTATACTGGACAAATCCGGGTAAATTTCCTAGTACAGTGAACTCGCGAAAACGTGAACACTCGAAAAGGTGAACATCTCAGAAACGTGGAGAAATGTGGAAGCTCTAAAATGTGAACACTTTTTTTATTTTTCGTTACTTTTTAAACTGTTAAGTTTAAATTTGGAAATATCCGAATTAAGAGTTCACTTGTTTGATTATGTAACAACGTTATTTTTCTTACTTGTAGCCGCGTATATGTGCCATTACCTGTTAGTTGTTCTTTGATATTGCTACGTAAATGTAGGAAGTGATTAAAAATTTTTATTTGTGAAAGTGAAAGATGTCACCAAAAAAACATAGTGTTATCTTTAAAATATAAAGCTTATATTATTGGATTATAGCAAAAATGTAATAGTGTCAGTGGTTTGGCAAGAAAATATGGTGATGATAAATCATTTAAATGAAAAATTGGGGGTTAACAAATCGTGTAAATAATACTCCTTATGGTACGGGAAAGTGGAAAACATTCCGTGCTTCTGAACTTCCGAAAATGGTAAAAACTCTTTATAAATAGTTCCTTAGCATGCGAAACAAAAAAATTGCCAGTAAGCGGAAAAAGAAAAAGCTTTTGAAATTCACCAATAAATACAAGATCGTGGTTTTAATTACCAGCCTCAAATTTAAATAAACCCAAAGGAAGCTGTAAAAGCTCTCGACAAGGTTTTAATATGGACTGAAAATGAGATGGTCGACCAAAAAAAGATGATGGATTTTTTCCTATAACATTTGTTTTACTTTACAAATAAAAAAAAGGTTCTTATTAGTTTTTGTTAATTTTTTGTGTATTTTTTTTTTTTTTTTGATATTTACCATAATTTTTTTGTTTATCACATGCAAAGTGAAGTGAATATATTGCATATATATTTTTTGTTATTAAAAATTAATAAAATATTTGTTTTGTAATACGTGTTTAACATTTTTTTTATTAAAATAAAAATTCTGATGCTGTTGTTTTTTCCATATATTGGCATTAGATAAGGTGAACAAACTCGAAAACCTGAACTGCCTTGGTAAAAATTAGTTCACGTTATCGCGAGTTTACTGTACTTCTTTTTCTGTTTTAATTTTTCCCCAGAAAAATGAATTCAAATCTAACCATTAAAAACCATGTTGACACTGTGGCGTATACGTGTTATTAATAATTGTATGAATTAATATAAATCATACGCTCTGTTAGTCTGTGAAACAATTTCAGATTTTTTCTTTTTTTTTTGTAATATTTTTAACCAGATAATTCAATTTCAAACAATTTAAAATAGCAATTTAACTTTATAAACTTTAAATGTAAAAGTCAGCCCAAAGGCAGTGTCTACTTTTAATTTCCTCCCCCTTTTGTTACAACTTTGCACTTACTCACAACAATAATTAAGCACATGAATTTATTTATGTTCACTTTTAATTATAATTTACTTTCATGATTATAATCTTTCATTAAAATTATTAATAAACCAGTTACACAGACACACCTACCTCTACAACGATTAAGACAATTACATATAACCAACATACTGTAATACTGGTAACGACTAACATTTAAAGCTATTATTTTGTAATTATAGATATTTTTTTAATTGGGCTTTCATAACGATGGTCATAAATTGACTATGTTCAAGTGATATTTATTTTAAATTAAACAAAACGGGCATAAAAATGTTTATTTTATGTCCGTAATTTCAAGCAATAGATTCATATACGTGTAGATTAAAAAAATCACTAGATATCTATTGCTTAAAATTACACGCATTAGCAGTCAATTTATAACCATCTACATTTTGTATTGAATTTTTTTTTTAAATGCATTTCCAATTAAAACTACCAATTAATTTAATCTGCAATTAAATCCTTTAACCATCTTTATGTATCTACAAAAAAAAAAAAAAAAACCTCTTTTATTATTAAATATATGTTACGTGAACAATTTTGTATTTGAGCTCACCTTATGTTGTCATAGAAGTGACAATAAACGAAAATTGAACGTAACGTAGCATTTAATACATATGGACACTAGTACGTGCTGAGACAAAAACTATAATCTGCATCTGTAAAAGATGTCTCTATTCAATTCCAGATAATACCAATTTAACTTGTTAAGGTTTATTTCATTTATTTCTTCTTGTTATTTGTTTATTTCCAATTTAAGAGTATGAGGCATTTTTCTATCAATAATAAATTTTTATTATTAATACAGAAATGAAAAGACATTTGGACATTGTTAGATATTAAAAGAGAATTTTATGAAGAATAGCATACTTTGCAACTTTTTTTTAATTTGCATCAAAATTACATCCCAATGGTGTATGCAGTATAGCAATTTTATGCAAAATAAATTTGAACAAAAAAAAATACTATTGAAATTTAAAAGAAAGATAACTAAAATTCTTAAGCTCAATATGCGGTAACTTGGAAAATACTCGGAATTTATTTGTGAAATTTAAGCATGATAGTTTTGCGGAAAAGGAACTATAGATTTGTGCAATAGGTTAAAATTTAATTAATATTTTGTCAACTGTAAAAATCAATTACTATAGAGAGATACAAACTTTTGGAAATCATTAAAATGATATAGTTACAATTAGAGTCACAGACTTTTTCATAAGAATAGACAAGTAAGTTTATTACTAAAATACACCAAGAAGAAATAGAGAGTGTAGGAAGAGAGGAAGGGGGTATGTCTCGGTACGCCAACTAACCCAAATTAATTTATAGAGCTGCTTTCAGGACCGTCGCGGTGTGCTGGTATACGTCTTGCAAGTAGTTGGCTTATCCACGGCACTCTTGTTGCTAAAAATCTCGTTCCAGGTCACTTGCAGGATTATCAGGATGCTTTAAAGAAATTCAAATGATTTCACCTTCTTTCGGTGCACTTTCTTGTTAAGCCTCGCTCCACGATACTTGCAGGATGCTTCAGTATTTTTGAAGTACACTCAAAAGATGGGCTCTACGTACTGTACACGTCCTGCCGGAAGCCAAGCTTAATAATGATTTAATCAAATCTAGAAGAACATCTGCCGAAGGCTGTGAACATTTTTCGGTGTAAGTCTCGTTCAAGGACACTATCAGGTAATTCATCCTAAATTACCACCACACGACACACTTCCATGTTGGAACTATGCTGCAGATTACTCGCATCATATACCAGGATTCTCGAGAGACACGTATAAATGAGGCATACTTACTTTCTTCTAGTAACCACACTCCAAGGCACTTGCAGGATTATCCAGAATTCTTAAAGGACACGCAAGGATGTGATACATACGAAACACATCCCGACTGAAATTAAGCTTGATATTTGATCTAAGAATATTCACAGAATGTATGCAGGGAAGCCAAAGCACGTACGCACTTCCTCGTAGAAATTTCGTTCCGGGACAGTATATTCCCGGACTCTGGAGTGACACTCCAAAGACGTGACCTTTCAGAATATTTAAGAATTAGCAAAGATTATCAGGGTAACCTGTGCACTATACACCAGTCGTAACGGTAATCACATCTAGTCTGCACACAGCATACGACTACGCTCAAGGCTCCTTGCAGTATATAAGCGTGTTCTACAAGTGCCGTCGCAGAAGGTGACTAACACGAAGGGCATTTACAGGGCCAAAACGGCTACCGAGAATACCACAAAAAAAATTCACAGGACCACAAAGGATATTCACAGGATCTGAATGGATATTTTCAGGACCTCATAGAATATTTGCAGAACTTCAAATGATATCTGTAGCACCTCAAAGGATGTTAATTATGTACAGCACACATCCTTGCCAGGTAACATCCGCAAGAGCTAGAAAGATAAAGAGAGAAAGGGAGATTTATTTTTAAGAGAAGCAATTGTCTGGAATGTCTTCCTTTTCATTAATGTATTTCTTTCATTAGAAGGGGGATATAGGAGGGATGAAAGGTGGTGAAAGATGAAGGGCTTCAGAAATGGTAACACTGTACCTGTGGGAAACACCGACATGTAGAGTTTTCTATCCCTATTACATATCGGTGTTTCCCGTATAATTTTTCCAAAATAAAGTTGCCGTCGTTAAGGATCGATCCTGCAACCTTTTGTGTAACAGTCCAAACAGTAAAAACTGGCCAGCACCATTGAATTTTGTTGGGTTTATAACTCAAAAATGAGGGATTTTTGGCAAATTTTGGCCATTTATTGTGAAACATTAGTATAATATAAATTTATTCAAAGTATTGGTCATCGTTAGCTCTGACCCTTTTACATCTTTCTGGACTCCACGCCAAGAGAAGTGGCTTAAAACGAATCAAGCCAATTTCGGATACCTGTTCTGAAGTGAATTGAATTCCAGTGAGAGAGTTCTGCATCGATCTGAACATAAGGCGAATCTGGACTATAAGGTGGGTGAGGCAAAACTACTCAATCACTGTTTTTTAAATACTTTTTAACTGGTATTTTTATGACTAAGCGTTGTCATGACGGTATATTACGGCTTTATGTCTGGTGGCATATTCCGGGTACTTTTCGCCCAATCCTCTCTTCAAATGAATCAGTTGTGACGCAGTTTTTATTCCAGCTGGGGTATAGCTCAGCTGTCCAGATTGGTCAAAGGTCTGCTTCCTTTGAAGTAATTATAAAATAATACACGATAACTCACGATAAACCACGTTTTGGTCTTCGAATAGCGAGATTTACTATAGAACACTGTGCGAGTTTTGATCGTATATGATCGGCACTTCCCGAAGGCAATATTCTATTCACTGAACTCTAGAAAGAGTTTCGGCTCGCCTAGTTGGATTGATTAGCAGCCAACGGGGATAAACAGTGGTTCCAGTACTTGAACTACAAACAAGAATAAACAGCGGTTCTCGTGTTCAAATAACACGGCTCGCTAATGACGAGATGAAACAATGGTTGTCGGGTGCAAATAATACGACTGGCTAACAACGAGAATAAACAACGGCTCTCGTGTTTAAATAATACGACTGGCTAACGGCAAGAATAAACAGCGGTTCTCGTGTTCAAGTAATACGGCTAGCTAATAGTGAGAATAAAGAACGGTTCTCGGGTAGGGAGGCAGCAATCGGTAGAGAAATCAGGTAATACCCCGCCACCGGGTCGAAGTATTACCCGATACGTCCTCGTTTTTGGTTCTCCTTATTTTCCCAACTTAATGAAAATTATACACGGTGTTGCTATAAGTATAATATTGGGCATGGGTAAAAGTAGTAATACTGGGTATGAGGATAAGTAGATTCGTAACGCCATGTTACATAATTGTGTTCGGTTCAGGTTCCCTGTGATCATCTGGTCCGATTTTAGCAGCTCTTAATACATAGATGGGAGCCGTAGGGTGCCACCAAATACAGAGCATTACCTAGCCGTGATGGCTATTCGGTCTTGGCGTTGTTTTGTATGATGGGACGGGCTTCACATACTATTGCTTGCCCTTCGGGTTGTCCCAATGAATCCATTTTTTATCGCCAGTAATGATTCGATGCAAAATTGGCAATCAAGCAGCATTTCGAAAATGAAAATCGTCTTTTTAAGTCTCTCGGCTTCAACTCGTGTAGTAGTCAATATCCCGGCATCCTTGCAAGCATTTTAAAATTGCTGCTTGAGTGACTCCTAATAATTTTGCATGTTCTTCTTGAGTTTGACAAAAATCTTCATCGAATATCAAAATGTATCGTTTGCCACTGCACACTTTGTTTTTTTTTTCAAATTACCTACAAATTCTATAACATTATCACAACCCATAATCAAAAAGACATTACTTACTTTCTCATAAAATTATAGAAACTTTCGATTAAACTTAATCTATCTAAAGTAAACTAATGCAGCTGTATTGACTTAAGAAACTAAACTTAATCACAGAAGTCATTTATAATTTTAATAATCATTAAACCAATCTTACTTACTGTAGTAGAAGACAAGGTGGCATTTACATTTCTATACTATCCTCATTTTTGTACTTATAA
>OX456523.1:241496437-241576437 GCA_949748255.1 Eustalomyia histrio
TGGAAAGTTTGAAAGCAGTTTTATTTTTTTTTTCAATTTTAACACTTGTTCAGGGTGTTGGAAATAAATATAAATTTAAAACAAGTGTAATTAGTTGGAAATGACCAAATGAGACCTTGAAAAGTTTGATATGTTGCAAGAATATTTATAAACTTTAAAGAAAAAAAATGTTTACAAAAAATGTAATTAAAAAGTTAACTAAAAGCAACGAACAAGTAAACTTAAGCGTGGAGTATTGTTATTTCAACAAAGAAGTTAAGGTACACTCACCAAAAAACATCTGTAATGGCAACTGAAAATTTTGCTGTTATTACGGGTAATTTGGCTAATTTGATTTTAAAGCTGCTTATTTCTCTTTAAATTGTCTTATCAATTCAAATATAAAAATTTATATTTTTTTATCGAACATTTTTATTTTTAAAAAATATTTTAGACAGAATTAAAAAAAAATTCAAAGGCTTAAAAAATAATTGAAACATAAACGAATTTATCATTTAGTTTTGAAAAGTATTTTTAGTAATTTTTTTTGATTTCATGGTAAATTTAAGTTAATTAAAGGCTGTCTTTTAGAAAAAACATTCAGTGCTATTTTAAGTGGATGTCCTCTTTTTGGACTTGAGTTGGTTGTAAAAAATTTCCACTTCCGAACCCTTTTTTCAACCTACGTAGCATTTTAAGGCAATTTAAAGTTGTATGTTCAAGTTTTAGGTATTAGAAATAACATTTTCTTTATTATTAAATTATTTTAAAATTATTTAATTTTTTGCTAATTTTAGCAAATCGGTTTTCAAAAAATTGTAAAACGATTTCTGAAGTTAGCAACAAAAATTTGTAAATATTCTGTTAAAGTTCTCTAATTTGTAAAATGTAAATAGCAAAAAAGTTTACCAAATAATAATTTTTTTACTAAAATCAGTACAAAAATAGTAAAGTGGGATTGAAAACCGTTAACAAATTGTTCTACTAATTTTTTTCTCTGAGTGTACAATTTAAGAAAATTAATAAATAAATATAAAAGATGTGAGATAAGGCCAATTGTGTTGCATAAAATGTGTTACCTTTTCCACTAAATTTAGATTAAAGAATCACTTGGCGTATGAGCTATATATTTTAGTATTAATAAAAATATCACTCATACGCCAGGCGGTACTTGAAGGGTATAGAAAAAAAAGTGAAAAAAAAAATTTAAACAAAAAAAAATCGCAAAAAATTAAAGAGCGCTTAAAGGAAAATTTTAAAATTAAAAAAAAAAAGAACTTAAAAAAATAATTTTACAACGGTGGGAAAATGTGACCCCAAAAGGCCTTTCGTTTTTACAAGTTGGGGCAATAAATATCATCCTATTGGAAAGTGCTGACATTTTTGCGTGCATTTTTCGTGTAGTGGACACGTGTGAAATTTATAGTGAATAACAATGAATCGCTGCAAGCCTAAAGAATGCGCGATAATTTTGACAATAATGAAGTGGATGATTTTCCTTCAAAATTTATCATGAGCGATGAGGGTTATTTTTATCTCAGCGGCCACGTCAATAAGCAAAACCCTCAGTACTTGGAGACAAAAAATCCACACACAATTATGAAATACCACTGCATATAGTCAAAGTAACATGTGGTTCGCAGTTATGTCGTAAAAGCTGATTGAAACTTATATTTCGAAGGAGTCGACGGTAATGCTATTACGGTTAACTGCGACCGCTATCTAGTCATGCTAACTAAATTCCTTTTACCGGAATTTAAAGATCCGGATTTGGAGGAAATGTGGCTCCAACAGAGCCAGGCCACTTTTTACACTGCTCCCGAGACAATCCGTATTTTAAAGAGTATCTTCCAGCGTTTATTATCTCGCGTGTTTGGTTTGGCCAGCCGTATCCCCCACTTTGACGGTTCCCTACTTTTTCTTTTGGGTACACTCTTATTAATTTCCGTTAATATCTAACCAACTTATAGTAGGAAAATGTACTCCTACTATAAATTGGGTAAACGCACACAAAATATGTAAATTTACATTGAAATTATGTGTAATTTTACTATTTTTGTGCGTAAATTTTCCAAAAAAAAATAAAACTAAATAATATAACCAAATATAAAAAAAATCAGATCAATAAAATATTTTATTAATAAAAAATTTTTCAATAAGATTTTCATTAGCAGAAAGCCATTAGAATCTGAGAGATTTTCTATAAAAAAAGTCCTCAAATTCAGTGGGATTTTCTGCTGATTTCTTTTTCTTAAGCCTATAGAGAAAACATCCGATTCTGCCCATTTATTTATTTATTTATTTATTTATTTATTTATTTATATAGTTTTTGAAAATTTCGAAGATTTTGAACCTTACCAAAATATATAATGCCTTTAGTTTCTAAACATTTTTACCATACAAAAATGTTCATGTTCAGAGAAAATTTTCCTATAGTTTTAGGTTCTAATAAGAATAAGTGCTTAAAACAATGGGAACATTTTCATATAGGAATTGGGAATAGGAATAGGAAAGTCGAGAGATATCGAGCACTTTGTACCAGGGAAGGAAAATATGTTTTCTGTTATTGTACCAACCAGACAAACAAATTGTACTTTTTCGATCCTCACGGTACCACAATTTTATCGTATTGAGTCAGATTTGACACTAAAAAGGATTAAACAAATTTAAATTTACAGGGTGAAACAATATTTATCGTTAATTTTATGTAGTCGTATAAATAGAACTTTGAGGGCAATTTAATTTTTTCAGGATTTGCTATTAAAAAATTTAAAGTCATTTAATTGCTTTTTAACAATAATACACTTTTTTCTTATTTTTTTTTTTTTTTTGTTTTGAGAGGTAATTTAAAATCAGCTATTCAATGTTGCCACTTCTGAATATTTTAGCACAATGTGTATGCAAACATTTGGTACATTTGAGGTGACACCAATTTAGAGCCGGTTCAACTTAAAACTGACTTTATTTATACTATGGTAGCTGAATAAATATAAACAGGTTTTAATTTAAAGTTGCTTTTAAAAAAAGTCGACTTTATGTTATGTTGTTTTATCATGTTATAAATTGAAAATTTGAAAAAATTTAAAATTGTACTAAATGAACCGTGGTAGTACCACGGTACCAACCAAGTTAAAAATGTACCAAAAAAAGTACAATTGTACCATGTTTTCCATCCCTGCTTTGTACTATAAAAACGCCTTAGTGTATATAAAATTGTGTGTATAGAATTGCAAAAAGGATTTTTTATCATAAAATACTAATATACTGTCTTACTTTCATATTAAATTGATTCAAAAATTTTTGTATCAATTAATAAGTTTTGATTAGGTTCACCGATATCAAATTGCACAAGCCTGGAAGGAAAAATATGAATTGAGAATTTTAAACAACAAACAAGTTTTATCTTTACCTTCAAACTCATCCCAACTACTAGCCCAGCTCGAACCACTGACGATAACATGAGTTCATGGATTACGATCATCACCAGCAATGAAACTTAATGATTTACTGGCATAGAGTTCCACAAGCCTGGTTAAAGAAAGAACGAATTAAGTGATAAATGGAAATATATAAAAGAGTTAAGATTACAATTATTTGTCATTTAAAAGCCGGTGCTGATAGCATCTGTACATAATTTGTGACATCTTATCGTCCAAAATATTTAAAAATTAAACCCATTCATGTCACACATTATGTATTATTTAAAAACATCTTGGTACAACTTTGTTGCATTCACCAGAATTTTTTACACATCACAAAAACTTATGTTTTTGTTATTCAATTATTTATGTTTTCCAATTTCTTCAATTTTTTCAAATGTTAATATTTTCGATGTTAGTAAATTTACAAAATTTGTGCGTAAAATTTAAATTTATCAGCAAAATAATAAAATGTTTGCATAACGTATGTAACTATAAACACATAATGCGTATAATTATATAATATTATATGTGTATATGAAAGAGTGTACAAAATAATTTGAAGCATTTGGTGTTTATATTTACTCACTATGCGTTATATTAAACAAAAATTTACTCATTTTATAGTAGTAAATTTACAAACATTTTTTAGGGTGTATATTTGAAGTCTTCTGTGTACGATTATAAGCCGCACACCTTCGCTAGGAGTTAAACAACAACATTTGAACCGAAATGGACAACTTGAGATCAAAAATTAATTAATTATTTTGTCTTATTCTAATCTAAGAAAGCCCTCCAATATCAGTTATACTGCACAAAGATTTTATTCATATTTTTAATCTATTTTTTTTCTCTTATTCCTGTATTTATCATTTCCTATAAGGTAACAACATATATATACCTATAATGCAAAATTTAATCAAAGGAACCAAAATTTACATCAACGCTCACGTCGGCCATTTGTCCGACATAACTTTTCAAAATTAATTGAAACGAAATTTACAATTGCGAGTAAACTTAATCAGTTTAAAACTAAATGAGTTTTTACTTTAAACAAAAGTTATAGCAAATGAATACTAGATGATGGTTTTTGCCCCACCCCTGTACTAGTGCGGCTGCTGTTTAAATTAAAGTTTTTTTTATATTTTTCTCCTGAAATTTTGAAATTAAAAAATGTTTGTAAATTTTTACATTATTATTCATCAAAGACGTTTTTTAAAGCATATTTTTTACCGCTTTACTGATATTAGCTGGATGAGTAGACCGGTTTTTTTTTTCACCGGTCACGGTGGTCAGGGTAGGCAATTTTAAATCGGTTCTATTTCACCAATCACGACTTTCATACCGGTTCACCACTTTCATTCCGGTTCTCTTTTTACCGGTAAAGGGGCAGCTTACAATATAATTATTTTCAGACCGGTCCTGTTTGCACCGGTCACAGGATAGGTGCTCCAAATTCAACTGAATCATTTTTTCCACAGGAAAATCATTCGTAAGCCAAAAGCAAACCTTTTACAAAACTTTGCTGATTTTGACCGGTGCTGATTGCAACGAACGATCATAGATTAGGTGCTGGAACTTCAATTTACCCCTTTTTTCCCACAGTGATCTCATTCCTAAGCCAAAAGCAAACCCATAACAAAATTTTGCTGATTTTTACTGTATTGTGGGGAATTTATTTTTATTAAAATAACGGATTAAAAAATCGGACTATATTGGTTGGTGTTGAAAGAAATAAATGGTTGCCAGATCTAATAAAAAATGCATCTCTAAAGATGCAAAAATAAATAATATTTTATTTATAACAAATAAAAATAAGAAAATTAAGCAAAAGCAATTTCTTTGAAATTATTGCTAATATTTATTTTAATTTTATACATTTTTAAATCCTTTTTCATATTTTTTTATATTTTTTTGTCAAAACATCAACCATAAGTCCACTGTGCCAAAAAAAAATATAGTTAATGAAAAGGGGGATGCAGGAAATTGTCATACAATTTGAAGTAAACAAGTTGCAGCTTAAACTAACAGTTACTGTTTCTTATTTCTGTTTATCTTGTTGTTGATGTACTTTAAGTTTAATTTCTTTTTTTTATTAGACTCCTGACAGTTGCAAAAAAGAAAATGTTTGTCCTTATGACAGTGTAGTAACAACAATAATAACAATTACAGTCAGAGACAGCAACAAATCATGTTGATGCAGTTGATGTCTATTGTTACTAATGAAACAAACGACAAAAAATGTTAAGAAAAATTAACCCTCTAGCTGTTATAAAATAATATTCCATTATTTTGTCATTTAAGGAAATAAGATTTGAAGCATAAGCAAAATTTTCTTTTTTTTTTTTTTTGATTTTTTATTACATTTTAAAAGAAGACTAAATATTTTGGCTGTTAGCCAATATGATGATAAAATTATCAAGGTATAAAGTTAACATGTCTCTTTTCCTCTTTTAAGACTGGCAGTGGTTGAAGTTCTTTATATTTATATTGTTTTTCTATAGACTTTGTACAATCTAATCTATTTGTATATTTTTATATATATTATGCTGCATCTGCAGTAACTTTCACTAAAATTTCTTTATCTATTTTATTTTCGTGATTCTTTTTCCTGCATCATTTTTCCTTGAATTAAGTACATTGTTGTGATTTTTTTTTTATTATTATTATTATTTTATATACGAAAAACAAAATTGAATTTATACAAGTGCATTTAATTTTATTACAATTTAAATTTTGGTATATTTTTATTGTTGTACATAGTAGTTCTACTTCTATTTCTTCTTCAAGTTATTTAGCTTTGTCTTATGCTTGACTAAAATTCTTTAGGGCATTGAAAAGGCAATAACGGCAACAACAACAATTTAAAGATACAATGAACAACTGACTTTGTTTGCTGGAAATATAAGTAAAATATTGTATAAAAGTTGATTTAACTAATTTGAATATATATATTGATGATCATAAATTGACAAACCATAACTAATATTTTTTTTTTTTTAATTTACGTTAGCATATAACTTCTGCATTATTCTGAATACATTTTTGTCAGTCAATATTTTATTAAATTCTTAGTTAATAATTATCAACTTATCTCCATCGATATGTAAATTTTAATATACTTAATTTGAATTTAATTATTTCCATACAATAAAATTCACCTGCTTCAATAAATTTTTGTTTTAGGCATTATTATAATTTGATTTGAAAGATATTGAATAAAACAGAAAATATCAAGGTTGGTAGGTGCAAAATTATCATAAAAATGTAGTGATGGAGAAAATTATGGAAGCTTACCAATTACCTATTTTTTAACTGATATAGTATATATGCAGTGAAAAGAGCATCATGTTATGATATGATCATGGTATGATCAGTGATAAAACATATGATTTAAAATGATGATAAAATCCTCTCTAGTGATCATAATATATATAGGATGAATCATAAAGACATCAAGCGATATATATTTCACTTTTTCGTCCAAAAAAGACCCTAATATAATTTTTAACACTATACTGTTATGATTTTATCTTTTAAAATTGTTGAGTTTTTTATAAACAACAATTGAAAATTGTATAGCAACTCTTTATTTACACAATTACACAAAGAAACTTTATTTACTACACTTTAATACAATTAGATAATTAATTAAATTAATCGCCAGTAGTTTTATGTCGAGATGTTGCCGCATTAATTATATATTTCAAACTGAAAACATACCTCGTATTTTTATGTATTGTGAGATTCACTAGCAAGTGGTAGAAAGAAGTGATAGAAAATATCAAGTAGGTTTTGGTCTTTGCTATGTGTCGCATGTGAGTTGTCAAAAGATGGCAACATAATATATTGTTCTGGTATTTGCTGTGATGTAGTGAAGTGTTGCCATTGATGGCAATTGATTTACATTTTATGGCTGGCATTTGGGAATTTCTGTTTCTATTGATAAATTATATTTCCGTAATAATATTTTTACCCTATTTATAACCTACACCAGGGTATAATGTGCCTGTGCTGATGTTTGTGACCTTCAAAAATTTCGGTATTACACCCGATCCTTCGATCGACTCAGAACCACTTTCTAAGTTGATTTGACGATGTCCATTAGTCCTGTTACCCTATTCCCATTCTACAAGTCGCAAATAGAAAGACAATTTGATGATGGCCTTGTTGATTTAAGTTCGAATCAGCCCGTGTGTAGAGGTGCCCCAACAAATGTCTCCTCGAAAAGGGATTGTGACCTTACTGTACTTATTTTGAATCGGTCTCCATTTTTTTCTAAAAACAAGTAAAAAAGAGGCTTAAATTCGGCTGGGCTGAATCTTTAAATACCCTGCACCAATATTCTAAAAAAAATGTTCTCTACTGTTTTTGATACAAATAAAGTTAAAAAAACTTTTGAAGTAAAATAATGGAGGTGAAAAAAATTGTTTTTTGTTAAACATTTTTTTAGATGCGAAAACAACAACGTTTTTGGTGAAAAAAAAATTTTGAGGTGAAAAAAATTTTTGAGGTGAAAAAAAATTTTTTGTGGTGGAATAATTGTTTGTGGTGGAAAAATTTTTTGTGGTGAAAAAAGTTTTAGTTGGGAAAAAAATCCAATAGTTCTGCTGGAATTCCTTGTATCAAAATACTGGTTATATAAAAGTTTAGTAATTTTTTGCGAGCTTTAATTAGGTTGGTACATTAGGTTGGTAGGAAATGAGATCTGTTGGTGGTTATATACTAGAACGGGATACTTGGGGTCAATTGCCCTTAGACCAAACCATTATTCCCCTTGGGACAAATACATCAATGTATCACACTTTAAGACCCGACTGTAAATGCCGAAGATATAAAGAAAATTTTTAAAAATCGACCTCTACTTTTAGAAACTGCAAAGGGAAAATAATTTAGATTCGAAGGTGTACAGCTAATTTTTTTACTGGTACGATTTATTGGATGTAAATCCATTTAGACTCATCGCTTTTGGGGAATTTTTTTCACACAGAGAAAACATATTCGTACTGACAACTGAATTTGTAGCTAATCGAATAGTCCGCTTGTGATAACCAAATTTTTCAATTGTGACAACTAAAAAACAATTGAGACATCAGTAATTTGACTGTGACAACAGTATTTCGGTTGCCTCAATAACAATTCGGTAGCCACAACCAAAAGATTTGGTTGCTGCAACTGAACCATTTGATTGCCAACAAATTCGGTTGTCAGCACGAATATGTTTTCTGTGTGCAGTCTCATGTAACAGACTAATCCTAAGCTGAGTTCCTGAGCACAGGGAGCATGCGGGCTCGTAAGAGCCAACTTCCCGTCGTCACTTCTTTGGCCCTGAACCTTTCTGTGGTGTACTTGCAGGGTACATCAGCGAAAATCTAAGGATGTGAAGGGAATCCAAGTGCTTTAAATCCTGGAATACTAACATTGGCCAGCACCAGACGAAAAGATTCATCGCTCCATCTACGAGACTTCTTTTTCCAGAACAGGAAGGAAAAAAGACCTTAGCGGGATTTTTCACTGGACACAGTTACCTTTGGTACCATTTAAGCACGAAAGGACTGTCTGATTCGTACACTTGTAGGTTCTGCGAATCGGTCATTTAGGCAGCGGAAAAAAATACTCTGAGGAACATATCAACAATTTTTCGGTAGATGTACACCATCTCCCTGGGAAATCTGTGCCTAATAGGGTGATTGGCTTTAATAGAAGCCACAATAATTAAGACAAAATGAGGCTGCACAAAGATCGGTTTTTGGTTGCGGTGCATACATCCTTTCTAATCTAAGGTATCGTATAAACGGTTTTGGATACTTGGGTTGCCTGTTGTTTAGGGAGATTTTATATTCTTCCTCTTTATCTGAACCAAATTCATATTATATTTCAAAAAGGAAATATAATTTTTTTTTATTAAATTTGCCAATAAATACGATATTGACTATACATATTGCTGAAGTAGAGTTATTTTTCCAATACAGTGATTAAAAACATGCAGGACACACGAAATTCAATTTTAATACAAATTTCCATTCTCCACCACTTTTACTACATTCACTTATACAAATAAATAAACTTCAACAACACATACATTCATGTATGTTTATGTAAAATGTTTGTAAATAAGCAGACGAAATACCAACAACAGTTTTTATAAAGTTTTTTTTTTTTTTTTGCAATAACATGAAAAGCAAGTTAAAAGTTCGAGTAAATAACATTTAAAAGTCTGTAATATAAATATGAAAAGATGAAAGAAAAAAAGGTTTACATAATAAGAAAAACTTTGGCATTTATGTCAATATAAGCACTATAAGTGTTCAACAGTAAGAAATACATAAGTTTTGCATGTAAAAATACAAAAATAAAACTCTTTTACTAATCGTATAACTTTTGGCCAGTAACTTCTAGTTTGCCAGAACTTACAGACTTTTCAGATCTATTTAGAGTTATTTTTCTTTAATATTAGTAGTTAAATTAATTATTATATTATAATTGAATTAACATCTTTTAAATTACCAACATTATTTAATTAAGTATGAATCGTATTAAAGTAAATATGATTCTAGTTGAAATTAACTTTTTCGTATTTAAACTATGCGAAACTATCGAAATATATAAGAACATACAAAATCATACTTGGGCCGGTATATAATCATACATGATCATCTACGTCCATGCATAGTTCAATATATGATCATACATGATCTCATATATGATCGTATATCAGCCGGTCCGAAATTTGAGGGTATATGGATTTATATGGTCATATCTAATCATATGTAATATATGGGCATATATGATCATATATGATCATATGTAAATAAAAATATACTATTATATATCCTCAAATTTCGGATCCGAAGCTATATGGTCATATATGAGATCATGTATTGACATACATTAAACTATGCGTGGCCGTATATGATTATGTATAGTCAGATATGAGCATATACAAGTCCATGTATGATCATGTTTATTCATATATATATATATATTTCGATTTTCACAAGCAATGTTTTCTTACACTCAGAAAAAAAGTTAGTAGACTAATTTGTAAACGGTTTTCAATTGCACTCTACTATTTTTGTACTGATTTTTAGTAAAAAATTATTATTTAGCAAATCTTTTTGCTTTTTACATTTTACAAATTATAGAATTTTTACAGAATATTTACAAATTTTTGTTGCTTATTACAGAAATCATTTTAAAAATTTTTGAAAACCGATTTGCTAAAGTTAGCAAAAAATATTACTACAGTGGATTCCCGATTTAACGAACAATTGATTGACAGCCCTGTTCGTTAAATCGAGAAGTTCGTTAAATCCAGTACTAAACAAAAAATATTTATTCATACAAATTAAAAGGACAATTCATATCATATCTTACCAAGCCCATATTACAAATGTTAGATTTCCTATTGATTTTGTATTGATGAAAAATTGATGCATATTCTTACGGAAAAAAATAATGAGTGTGCGGAGTTCAGCTATAGAAAATAAATGAGTATCTGTCAATATCAATCCAATATAAAATAAATGTAGTGTCATATGGGCTTTACAAAAAAATGGATTTTATAAAAAAAATAATCAAAAAGGAATTATTATATAAAAAAAATTAAAAAAAGGAATTATTTAAAAAAACTTGTTATTGAGGTTTGCTTTTGCGATTCTTTGAAAAAATGTTCAATAGTTTCCTCTTGAAGATCTCGTAAAATAAATGTCTTCGAATGCTTTGAAAAAATTCAAACTTTTATTTAACGATGTGTTCATCAAAAATTAAAAGAAAAAATCAGAGCTATATGGCAATTCATATTTTTTATATGTATTTTTTTTAAGTGTTCGTTAAATCGAGTACCATATTGGATTTTAATTCGTTATACACAGTACCTAATGTAAACATTTTGCCTGTTCGTTAAATCGCAAATTCGTTAAATCGAGAGTTCGTTAAATCGGGAATCCACTGTAATTTTAAAAAAGTGGATATTGAAAGAAATGTTATTTCTAATTAAAACTTACACCTACAAACCTAAATTTCCTAAAAATGTTACATATATTAAAAAAAAAGAGATCGGAAGTGAAGATACCGACTCATGTCTAAAAAGAGGAGGACATCCATTTAAAATAGCACTAAAAAGGTTTTTTAGTTCTAAAAATCCGCCTAAAAACAATTAAAATTTAACCTTA
This sequence comes from Eustalomyia histrio, assembly GCA_949748255.1. Lineage (NCBI taxonomy): Eukaryota > Metazoa > Arthropoda > Insecta > Diptera > Anthomyiidae > Eustalomyia > Eustalomyia histrio. The sequence goes on from OX456523.1 coordinate 241,508,010, forward strand.
AAAGTAGAAAAAAAAAAAAATTGACCAAAATATTTTTCAAAACAGAAATTACCAAATTAAAACAAAATGATTAATTCGTTTTTTAAAAAATACAATCAAAATTTTTGAAGCTCGATAAGAAAAATAAATTTAAAGCTTTTTACTAATATTAATAATATTTAGCAATTTGTTTTGCTGATTTTAGCAAACAGATTTTTAATTCGACTTTACAAAAAGCCTACTAAAATTTAGTAGCGGCTACTAATTTTTCTACTAATTTCATTGTACTACACGTCAGCAGACATGTGTTGCTAAGATTAGCAAAAAATACCGCTGGGCTCAAATTAGCAGAATTTCCCGTAATAACAGCAAAATTTTCAGTTGCCATTACAGACTTTTTTTGGTGAGTGTATTTTAAATATTTTAATTAATAATATAACAAGCTTGTTTGTATTTAATTTAATGTGGTTTCTATTTGATTTTAAAACATATTTTCTATATGTAGAGAAGTAATAAAATTTTACCGGCCTTAAGAAATATCATTTTTAAATTTAGGATTACACAAAGAAAATATCGAATTCTTGTACAATGTACAATCAAAAATATTTACTGATTTTCAAATTTGTTAAATCTGAATGGAGTTCTTCATTTATTCATTTTTATAACATTATTATGGTTATACATTTTTAATATTTTATATTTAAAAAGGAAAAATTTACCACAAGAGAAATATAAGTTTTAATATCTTTCAACTATCGCACACATTTCTTAAATGTTCTGCATTTAAGAAAATTGTAATCCTTTCGTTATTTTTTAACATTTCTTTTTCTTCTCTTTTTGTAGGATTTGTTAAATCCTTTGTGATTGGTATTTACTGGATGACCAGCCACATACTCTGTAAATTGCTGGTCAATGTTTTTTTTTTCTTTTTTGCTATTAAGAAAAAATAAATTCATACGCTGTAACCATTTTGGACTCAATTGAACGAAAACGATTTTTAAAAATTAAATGTGTCGCCCATAAAAACGGAAATTGTTGTTGTGTGCATACAAGCAAACACGTATGCACACACACACACACTGGCTCATACATGCAAACATTAATAACTAAGAAAAGGAAACAGCTTTATAGTGTACAATGTACTTCTGGTAGAAGTGTGTATTTATAGTTAATTTGTGTAAAAGTAGTTTAAAGTATTAAAGAAAGTATGTATAATAAAAAAGTAATGAAATATTTAATAAGAAACCATATAAATTTTATTGGAATTTTTAGTTATTCTAGAGCAAAAATAACGAAGAAGTTTAGATCAAGTTTACTATTTTTTTATTTTCTTCAACACCTTTGTCTGTAATAATTTCATGCTTTTCCTAATCCCAATTTGATTATATATGTTTTAAACTAAGCACAGTGGGGCAGAATAAATAGATTTTGAAAATAATTCAGCCATTTCTTAGCGGCTGGTTGGGTTACAATGAATTTTTACTCACACAGAGAGAAAAGAAATTCAGAGCGACAGCCGATTTTCTTGCCATCCAAATAATTTGAGATTTGCTTGAAGTGATAAAAAAAATAACAAAATTATAGAAAAAATAATAATAAATTTAAACTTTGGCATATGCCGGGAAAAAAATAATTTATTAAAATATAATTCTGACAAGTTTCGCTCTTTGAGCAAACTATTAGCTAGTACGGGTATAACAAAGCTCTCTTGATGAGAACACCAATATATGTTGTTCGTCAATATATGACGTTCGTCGTGGTTCTGTCTGTTGACAAGCTGATCAAATTACATAAAAAAACAGTTTGGAAAATGTCTAATGCAAGTGATTCAATTTTCTTACAGAATAAAACAAGTAAAAAGAGGCTCAAATTCGGCTGTGCCGAATCTTTGAATACCCTCCACCAATATCCTACAAAAAATGTTTTCTACTGTTTTTGATACAAATAATGTAAAAAATTTTTGAAGTAAAATTATGTAGGTGAAAAAAGTTTTTTAAGGTGAAAAACTTTTTTGGATGCGAAAACAAAAAAAATTTTGTGGTGAAAAAAATTTTAGTGGTGAAAAATATATGTTGTGGTGAAAAAAAAATTTTGGGGTGAAAAAAATTTTTTTGAGGTAAAAAAAATTTTAGTGGTGAAAAAAATTTTTTGAGGTGAATACAAAATATTTATTTCTCGTCAGTCGCTACAATTTGTATGGAAAATTTGGAGGCTCCTTCACATTTTCACTCATAACTTTTTAGCCGCTGGACCGAATTTGCTAATTTTCAATCCCAAACTGCTCGGGAGGATGTCCAATATTATGGGTAAAAATAGGCACCCCTGCTTGCATCTTCGCGTCGTGATAGCAATTTCACAGACAGACATACGGTCATCTCTAAATCGTCTTAAATTACATAAGTATCACGAATATATATACTTTATGCGGTCTTAAACCTATATTTCGACATGTTACAAACGGAATGACAAACTGATATATACCCTCACCATATATGGTGGAGGGTATAAGAATTCTTTTAATACACAATATATGTAGTTTACTGTTTGTAGCTTAATAAAAAAAATTTTCATTTCAGTTAAAAATAAAAGAAAATATAATTTATTTTTCAAAGAAATATTTATTTGAACTTTTTTTATACATTTGTTCGAAATGATTTACTGACATTTACCGATTTTTTTCAGTTTCATTTGTTTTTTGCATTTATTTGAAATTTAATAAAAATTTACCCACAAAACGGAAATTTCTGGTTTATTTGCTTCTGTTAAAGTTAAAAAATATATACAAAATATTCCAATTTTGTTTTTTTTTTTTGTTATTAAAATTGTTTCAATTAAAACAACTTTATAAACACACACATATATGGACACACACAAAATGTGTCTGTAGAGAAAAAAGCGAAAGCCCAAAATTATTTCACTTAATTGAATAATCATTTATTTTTACGAAATTTGGTGGGTAAAATTTTAACATTTATTTTTAACCAATAAATCATTTGTTTTTACCGATGTGTCAGCTATTTAAATAACATTTAAAAATAAAAAACAAAAACTGTTTGGGTTAAATAAAAAAAATAAGTAGACCGGTTTTAAATATTTATTTTTAACTAATAAATCATTTGTTTTTACTGATGTGTCAGCTATTTAAATAACATTTAAAAATAGATAAGAAAAAACTATTTAAATTAAATTAAAAGTAAGTAGACCGGTTTTAAACATTTATTTTTAACTGATTAATCATTTGTTTTTACTGATGTGTCAGCTATTTAAATAACGTTTAAAAATAAATAACAAAAATCATTTGATTTAAATATAAAAAATAAGTAGACCGGCATTCAAATGATATATCATTTCTTTTAAATGTTATTTTTAGTTATTTTAACAGACAACTTATATTAAGTGTACAAGGAATTTTCGTTTGATTTCTATACGAAAGTTCTATGCCGCAAAGTGGTTCCAAGCCAAAAAATTATCTAAAGAGGGAAAAGTAAGATTTTAAGGTAACTATCTAAAACTCTAAGCCACAGCAATTGCAAATAGAACATTTATAAAGAAAATGTTCAAATTGTTTACAAAAAAAAAATCATATATATACTCATTGGTTCAGTTCTATTTCCAATAAAAAAATTTTCAATAATACAAAATTCCAATATAAGCTATCAAAAAACATGCTCGTACTTTTTATTATTGTTTGTGTGTGTGTGCGTTTTTTGTTTATAACGTTCTGCTCTATTTTAAAATGTTCAAATAGTTTTTATTTTTTTTTTTTGTTTCATTTTTGTGTAATCAGTGGCAATCAATGTTGGTATAATTCCCCACCAAAAGGCTTAAAGGCATTTTTACGATCAAACATAAAACTCACAAAACGCATATTTTTCTTAAAATTATTTTTTTTTTTTTGGCATATGCAGCTATTTTTCCAATCAATAAATATCTGGTATGACGAGATGTGTTGTAAAAAAAAAACAAAACAAAAAATAAAACTATTGTTTTTTAACAGTCTCATATATCGATCAAAGTTTTATCTATGCAAATGTTATTTCCAGTTCCTGCAAGCAAATGAAGTGACGTGGAAAAAAAGGAAATATTTTGTTTTGCTTGATGTGTTTTTAATTCACATACACGTTATTCACTCTCTCACACACACAGGGGGAAAAATAGTTGAATACATTTCTAGCAACATAACATTGCTATTTGTGTGTTGAAAGTTGAGTTTTTTTTATCCAAAGTCTTGTTTCTTTTCTATCCTTTTGTGTGGCCTCAAACACTTTTTAATTGAATTTGTTTAAAAAACAAAAATTGTTTCAATTAAAATTGCATTGATATATAAAACATTTTTGTGATCTGTATCATGTTTCTCTAACATGATACAGATAAAACATTTTTGTAAATCAAACATTTTAATGAACAATAAAATCTATAATCTTTATATTAATTGTAGCAAATTGAGCTTTGCAGTTGGCATAAATTAACTTTATTAATTGTAAATCATGCAGATTATTTTCTTTTTCCTAATAAACTTTATTGTAGCACGTACTTATTTATCATCCAACCAATCATCATGAATATTATCAAAACTTTTTTTCTTATTCAATTACATAAAATCGTTAGATAAAATTTGCTTTTCCTTAAAACATTACTGTTTACAATGGTATTTTTTATTGTAAATTTTATGGAATTTTAAATTCATTTAAAACAATATTGCTACTTTCATATTATATATTTACATTTTTGCATTATCAAGGGACTTGAGGCATTATTATTTATAAAATTCAATAGATAATAGAAATTGTATTAAAAAATATATAAAAAAAAAGTATTATAAAAAGTTGTTAAGGGAAATTCCAAACATTTCCGCCTCCTGTCTGTAACCATTTATACTGTATTTTATGTTTTATAAGTGGGTTTGATTATTTAAGTGCATAAGAAAAAGGAACTTTAAATTACAAAAATATTAAATGTGTCGTTGGTTACTAAATTTATAGCAATTTTTTGATAGATAATAAAAATATTTTCAATAAAAATTGTACAAAAGCTAAGAAAGTTTTTTTTTTTGTTCACAGTACAACAAGAAATTTTAACCTAAGCGGTTTCAATAAAAAATTAAATAGTTTGTAATTTAAATATCATTTAAAAGAAATGATATATCAATTAAATACCGGTCTGTCAACCGGTTGGTGTCAATGGATTTAATTTTAAAAGACTTTATTCGTTTTTCATCATCCGATTTGTCAATCATTGAATTTAAAATAAAAAATTACCAAAATCGCTAATAATTAAAAAAAATCGCCAAAACTGAAAAAAATCATCAAAATTAAAGAACTCAAAAAATAAAAAAATCCAAAATTGAAAAAAATCGCTCAAATTGTAAAAATCGCCAAAAAGAAATTGAAAAACGCTAAAACTAGAAAAATCGTTAAAATTTAAAAAATCGCCTAAAATTTTAAAACTCGCAAAATTGAAAAAAAACGCTCACATTAAAAAAGAACGCCGAAATTTAGAAAAATTCGCCAATGCCAAAAAAAACACTAGAATTAAAAAAATGATGCAAGATTTAAAAAAATATCGCTAATATTTAAAAAATACTTTAAAATTAAAAAAATCGCTTAAATTTGAAAAAAAAATATATTTATATATTTGAATTGAATCACTTAGATTAAATTGTCTTCCATATCTTGAAAGTTTTATTTTGTATACAGTGCAACAAGAAATTTAATCCTAAGCGGTTTCAATAATAAATCAAATAGTTTGTAATTTAAAATGAAAGAAAAATCATTTAAAAGAAATGATATTTCATTTAAAAACCGGACTACTTTCTTTTCATTTAAATCAAATGTTTTTTTTTATATATATTTAAAACATATATATATATATATATATTGTTAAAACCAAAGACACATCAGTAAAAAAAACATATGATTAATCAGTTAAAAAAATGCTAAAATTTTACCTATCAATTTCGTAAAAATTAATTGATTATTAATTTTTTTGAAATTGTTTCCGTTTTTTGTATTTTTGTTTTTTTTTTTTATCTAAAAAAGGAATACTCACACAGTCTATAGACACATTTTGTGTGAATGACCATATATATGTGTGTGTGTGTTAATTAAGTTCTTGTAATTTAAATTGAAATAATTTGGTTTATAAACAAACAATTTAAATAAAAATATATTGGAATTTTGAAAATATTTTTAAACACACAAAAAATAAAAATTTATAATAACTGCAAAGAAAACAAATAAACCAAAAATTTCCGTTTTGTGGGTAAATTTTTATTAAATTTTGAACAAATGAAAAAAAAAAATAAATGACACTGAAAAAATCGGTAAATGACAGTAAATCATTTTGAACAAATGTATAAAAAATATAAAATAATTAAGTCTTTGAAAAATAAATGTATGTTCCTTTCTTTTTAACAAAATTAAAAACTTTTTTATTAAACTACAAACTGTAAACTACATAATATTCCCAGTGTACCTTTAATTCTACAAAACTCCTAAAAGGGTTTTTGAAAATTAACTCACATATTTATTTTATGGACTCTCCAATTTTTGTCTAAGTAGACGAATTTCAAATTTTTCTATGCCCGCGTTTTTTCTTCATCCCAATAAATAATAAAAATTTTGAATATTAAAATCAATGTATGTAAATATTAGACGTAATTTCACTTTTACCGTATTAACGTTTTATTTCATAGTGAACTCATATCTCAAGCGTCTAATATATATATCTGGTGGCCATAGAAATATTCAGATGTTTTTATCCAGCTTTCTCTACACTCATAATAGTTTAAAGTTTAAATTAATGGAACATTTTAATTAAAATAAATGAAAAAATCACTTATAAACCATTCTACTAACTTTTTATTTTAATCTTATCATTTATGTTAAAATATTAACTTACAATATCAGTAAAAAAATAAATGATTTTTCATTTATTTTAACTGTTAACAAATTTACAAAACTCCGTAAATATGAATGTTATTTCTATTATTTATGTCTTTTAACTGTCAACAATTTAACTACAAAGTGAGTATAAATAAACGACTTTTCATTTATTTTGTTTGTTTAAATTATCAGCCCATTAACTAAAACAAATAATAACATTTTTTTAAACAAAATATTATAAATGAAAATATTAACTGTTACAAAAAATCCGTACCTTTATGTAATTCGTGTTATATCGCCACCAAATGCCAACTTGATGATAGGTTCTGGTCTTTGCTATTATCTAACTTGCTTGTAAAGAGTTGCCGGGCTGAATTATTTCACACTTTTGGGCTGGCAAATGGGGATTTCTCTTTCTACGGGTAAATGTAAATTGTTGAATCTAATTTCCAAACCAAATACAGGTATTCTTTTAATCATACATAGGTTATTTTGACACTGAACGATTTTTTATGTTCGAAATATTGGCCATCAGTGAATAGCATGCCCCTGCGGACCAGAAGTAGCCGCTTTGCGCTTGAACAATGTTGGGAATTATTGTAAAATTATTTTCAAAGAACGCAATACATTGATTACTAGGAAGAATTTTATTTTTACAAAAAAAGGAAATCAATAAAAAATCATTTTTAAACTAAGAGCAGAAATATGGTAACATTTTCTGTTGTAAAGAAAACTGTATTAATATTTTAAAAAAGTTACTTTTAGATTTCTGCATTATTACATTGTGACATTTTTAAATTTTTATATATTTTTGTTAGTTTTAAAGACAAAAGAAATTTTTACTAATGGTTTGCTGGCTTTATTATTTTAATATCTAATCATTTTTATGTTATACGTAGTTGCGTATAATTAATTATTTCTTTCAACAATTCCAAATAACTCATACGTTAATTAAAAAATAATACAATTGCTATATTTTTGCTGGAAATTCATTGAAATTTTTTAATACAAGTAAAACACTATCAATTCAATGAATGAAATGTTATTATTTAAAACAAAAAGTGCTGTTATTAAAACTGAATATTAAAACAAAAGCTTTCTAACAAGGAAGATATGCCAGGACAAACCATCTTATTTTGATTAAACTAGAATGTGTTGTAGAGGAGGCATAATTAAGAGACAATGTGTCTTGTTTAAGCTACTTTATCTGAAATTTAGTGTGTGCAAAACGGTTTAAAAAACGTTCAAAACTTTTTTTAGTTTTAGATTTTTTGAAATATATTTTTACACCAGATTCTTTTCTCAAATTTCTTTCCTGTGATAACCATTTTTCTAAAGGAAGCCAGAGATTGGCCAGTGTAGCTTACAAGCTAAATATTCCGATTTGTATAAAATGTGTATGTATGTATATGTGATAGAGAAAATAAATCAATGTTTTGGCCTGTTCGGGAATTTTTGATCAATTTTTGTTGGGGAACATTTCAAATACTCTTACAAGGTGTAATAAGTGTGGTATGAGTTGAATCGCCCAATTAAAAAAGCAGGCAAAACACTAAGCACTCCCCTTGTGGGAGTTCGATATTCCTAATACCTTAACACAGGGTTGCCAAATTGATTCAAAAAGTACCAAAAGAGCTTCGGAATAAATTCGTTAAAAATCAAATTAGCAGATATATCATATAAACAAGAATGAGTATACTTCATAGTTTCTAAAGAATTCAATCCTTCATTCGATTTTCAATTCTGATTGACTATAAATGATTGAATTCCCAATCTGAAATGTTATGAATGGCAATGATTGGTCTTAATCGATTTAATTTTAAAAGAATTTTTTCGTTTTTCATCATTCGATTTGTTAATCACTTAATTTAAAATAAAAAATCGCTAAAATTGAAAAAAAATCACCAAAATTGGAAAAAAATCGCCAAAATTGAAAAATCACCAAAAGAATTCCCAAAATAAATAAAAAATGCTAAAATTGGAAAAAAAATCGCTTAAATTGTAAAAATCGCCAAAAATTAAAAAAAAAGCTACAACTGGAAAAATCGTTAAAATTTTAAAAAATCGCCTAAAATGTTAAAACTCGGCAAATTAAAGAAAAAAATCAATTAAATTAAAGAAAAAAACACATTAAAAAAAACGCTTACATTAAAAAAGACCGCCAAAATTACGAAAAATTCGCCAATACCAAAAAGATGCTAGAATTAAAAAAAGCGGCAAAATTTAGAAAAAGTAACGCTTATATTTAAAAATATTTAAAATTTTAAAAATCTAAGTATATATATGTTACTTCGGCTTTTTTTGTTGTAACTTTAAAAAATGAATTTGTTATATTATTTATTTATTTTTCAATATTTCCTCATCCATTGGATGACATCTTCAGGAAAAAAGCAAACGAGCAACAATATTCAAACAGCAATTTGACGACTTAACGCATTAACAATTTCTATTGCAGTTGAAATCGTTAATGCGTCAAGTCGTCAAATTGCTTTTGAATATTGTTGCTCGTTTGCTTTTTTCCTGAAGATGTCATCCAATGGATGAGGAAATATTGAAAATAAATAAATAATATAATAAAATATTATTTTTAGCAAGTTCCGTCATTTACTTTGCGTTTAACAGCTGTTTAAAACATACAACCTCGTGAATTTTTTTTTTTTATAAATGGAAAGAGTGAATTTCGAGTGCTCATTAAACATTATTTTTTGCGAAAAAAACCGTCAATCAAACGAAGGAAAAGCTTGATAAATACGATGGGGACTCTGCACAATCGATTTCAATGGTAAAAAAGTGGTTTACTGACTTTAGTTGTGGTCGCACAAGTACAAATGACGCTGAACGTTCTGGACGGCCAATTGAGGCCAATACATCCGAAAATGTCGAAAAAATCCACGATATGGTGTTGGCCGATCAAAGAGTAAAAGTAAGTGAGATTGTTGATGCCATAGGCATTTCATATGGCAGTGTGGTTTCGATTTTAAATGATCAATTGGATTTCAGAAAGTTGTCTGCAAGATGGGTGCCGCGTTTGCTCTCAATTGTCCATAGACGTAATCGTGTGACAACTTCAAAGGATTGGCAAAATTCCATGAATTGAGCTACAAATTGGTACCTCATCCGCCATATTCTCCGAATTTAGCCCCCAGTGACTATTTCCTACTTCCAAACCTAAAGAAATGGCTCGATGGAAAGAGATTTAGCTCCAACGATTAAATTATTGATCAAACAAATGAGCTAAAAGAAGATTATGTTGAAAAATATTTTTTTTTTTTCAAAGAAAACTGTGTTTTATTCACAAAGTCACGGACTTAATGATCCGCGCTCTAAAATAACATAATTTTCAAATTTTCCAACTTATTTTTTTAAATCGAAAGATAAAAATCGAATGCTATTCACAACTTGCTCAATCACATGAAACAAAATCGCATTAAACATAAATCCCAAATTTGTAAATTGATTGAGTAAAAATTGATTGAATTCCCATCAAATAATTGCTTGAATTTACAAATTATAAATCGAATGAGTAAGATTTCGAATGAATTCCTAATGATTAAATTCAATGATTAGTTAAATCGAATGAGATAAATTGATTTAATTCTTTAGATATGAATTCGATTGAATGAATTCCAAAGAATTAATTCTTGCAAATCAAATTCCATTTTTTTAAGGGAATTCATTCAAAATAGAATTAAATCTCGAAAGCTTTGGTATACTTAAATTAAATCCGGTACAAAGTATAATTTGGTCATGAAAGTATAGTTTTCCTTATAAGACACCAAAACACGTATATATATTTTAAAATAATTCAAAAAAGTACAAAAAATGAATCAGAAACAATTTTAAAAATTCCTTCTAAACTATACTGAAATTGCTTTTAAAAAATTCAAAAAAGGGGCCATAATTTTTAAACCCATTTTGATTTTGGTCAAAAAGCCGAAACACGAAACGATTTGAGAATTTGCGAATCGAAAACATATTTTAAAGTATTTTACTTTTTAATTTTATCTCCTTTACAACATAATCAAATTTAAAATCTAAGAGCTCACCTCACAATTACTTCCTTGTAAGTTTAAAATTCAAAATAACTAACACATCTATTGAATTTGTTTTCATACACAAAATATAAAATCTATTATAAAGAATATATTTTCTAAAATTTTTGTATGCACTTGCATTTATTTTATGCATGGCCAAAATATTTTATATAAGTCAACTATTGTGGTATTAAAATAAATTCATTTTGTGGACTTTTTATACAATTCTGATATTGTTGTGTTAAATATTTACCAACCAGCAAATTTGGAGCTTTTATAAATATGATTTTGAAATGACTCACAAAAATTAATATTCTTTTATCTGACAAAAAAAAAACAATTAAATCAGTTGGAACAATCAAAAAAAAATTACTCGAATATTAATATAAAAATAACCACAGCTTAGTTTTTAACTCTGGTTAAAAATGTAAAATTTGACTGGAATTTTGGAATGTTTAATGATAAACTCTGGCTCTTTTGTTTTGATATTCCGATTGAAAAAATTAATATAGGGCCATATAAAATTATATATGTGGCCATATAATCATATATAATTATATATAGTCTCTTATTAAATTATATATAATTATTTATAATTTTATGCGGAATTTGGTTTTTATAATCATATATGTATGATTATATATAACTATATATATTTAGATATAAAACAAGTTTTTCTTAAAAGGCAATTTTTTTTAAAATCGTGTCCTAGTCCACTCGGAACTTTTTGCCTATTAACTCTTAAAGGGAAAAGTGAAAAAAGTATTAATATTCTTAAAAACTATTTCTGTCAAAACAATTTTGGGTTTCAAATGTTCATCTTTGCTGGCTGGGCTGTTCATTTGTTGGTTTAATATTTTTATTTTTTTTTCCCCCAGATTCCGTTAGTATTTATGTGCACATAATCAAAACGGAACATCCGGCAACAATGCAACATAAAACGGCGTCATCACTATATATAATCCCAAGCATCTGCAAGTCAAATGGATATTGCTGCTTCATATCATATTTATAGTTTTCACTACAAACATTTACACATTCACACAAAATACAACAACTACCACTGATATTTAAAGGCATCGGTAGTAGAAATGAGTACGACTTTTTTTATTTCCTTTTGAAAAAGGTATCATAAAAATTTTGCATTTGTTGGTTTATATACTTAAGAGGCTTTCCATACTAACTCAACCGCAACAGGAAAAAGTATATCGTATTAAGTTTAAGTTTACGGTATTAATGATCCTGTATTTTACGACTAAATATTTTAACAATTTTTTCAATGTAACCAAAAATTTACATAAGCATATTTTTAATATATTATTTATTATAAATTAATAGAATTTGAGAATTGCTTTAAATTAGACTACATTAATATAGTTTTATATGAGAAATTAAAAAAAAATAAAAAAAATGTTTAAAAAAATTCGCAACTATTTCGGGAAATTTAGTATAGAAAAAAAAAATTTTTTTTTTTTAAAAAAAGTTCAGTTGTTTTTCTATCATTTCTGAAAATTTCATCTTATTACTCGGCTTCGTTTTGAAAAAAAAAATATTCGTTTAATATTGTAAATCTCAAACATGCAGTACACTAAGAATATTATATAGTTTACTGTTTGTAGTTTAATAAAAAAGTTTTCAGTTCAGTTAAAAATAATGGAACAAACATTTATTTTTATTTTAACTTTTTTGTACATTTGTTCAAAATGATTTACTGGCATTTACCGATTTTTTTTCAGTTTCATTAATTTTTTTTCATTTTTTTAAAACTTAATAAAAATTTATCCACAAACGAAAATTTGTGGTTTATTTGTTTCCATTACAGTTATTACAAATTAAAATTTTGTTTGCTGTGTGTTTAAAAAAAATAAAAATATTTAAAAAATTCCAATTTATTTTTTTCAAATTGTTTGTTTATATACAAAATTATTTGAATTTAAATTACAAGAACTTCATAAACAAACACACATATATGGTAATTCACACAAAATGTGTCTATAGACTGTGTGAGTATACATTTTTCAAATAAAAAACAAACAAAAATACAAAAATCCAAAACAATTTCATATAAATTAATAATCAGTTATTTTTTAAGGAATGGGTAGGAAAAATTTTTAACATTTATTTTTAACAGTTTAATAATTTTTGTTACTAATGTGTTAGTTGTTTAAACAAAATAAATAAATAAAAAATATAAATAAACAAATAATCAATAAATAAATAAATAAATAAATAATAAAAACCATTTGATTTAAATGAAAACTAAGTAGACCGATTTTTAAACGAAATATCATTCGTTTTAAATGGTACTTTCTGTTACTTTAACATACAAACTATTTAAAGGGTATAAATTAATGTTTTTGTTCTATATATTAGAGACAACTAAACAGATACTAAATATCATGTTGATTATACGTATACAGATGCTAATTAATTGTAAAACAAATATTTGATTTTTTATTAAATATTTAAAATATACTATTTTCAGCTAATTTGCAAATTGCTAATAAAAATCGCTATGGGCATAGTCAAATTTCTAATATATTCTAGCATATTCCACTAATTTATAATTAATTATATATTTTAAAAAATTAACATTTATTCACGTCTACTTTACACACTTTTTGGAATAATTTGCATAAAAAAATTTCCAATTTTTATTCTTTACAATTTTTATTATTTATTTAGAAAAATAAATAATTTAAATTTGGCATTGATATGATATACCGCTTCCTTTTTTAAAGCAGTTGGTATGGAAAGCTTTATATGTTTTGTGGTTATGGCATTTCTCACCTAAAATAGACACCTTTAAGAATATTTGCAATGGCAAAGTTTAAAAAAAAAAATGTGTATTCAATAGAATTCAAACAATATAAATATGTAGAATATAAGTAGAAGGCAACAATGGAGTATTTAACATTAGGTTGGATTGATTCAAACGTTGACTCTTAGTGTGCACTTAACAGGTTAAGATATTAGAAAAATTTAATTTTTTGTTTATTGTTTATACAAAATTCTATCAATTTAATATACAAAATTTGTTTTATCTATCTGCCTTTCACGCGTTTTGGATTTTTTTGTTTTAATCTTAATATTTTTAAACAATTTTTGAAAATTTAAATAAGGCATCACTGGCTGTAAAATTTTTAAAATTTTTTTCAATTGTTTAAAGTAAATAGATCAGTATTTACTTTAGGTTTGAAAAAGGCGGAAATTTCTGGATTTGATCTCCCATGTAAAAAATATATATGAACATTAATGATCGTATATGGGCTGGTATATATGATCATACATTACAAAGTTCAACACAAAAAAATACGGGGTTCCGACGATTGATTCTTTTAAGGAGACCAAAAAAATATATGTGTGTCGGCGTTTTTATAGATCCGGTTAAATTTTCCCAGCTCTGGCCTGTTCTTGCAGCATATCGGTATATAAAACTATATTTTTTTACATCTTAGGTGTAGGGTATGTTCAACAACTTTATAGATAACGGTACGGCAAATATTTTTGTAGAACATATTAACCCTCTAACTCCTCCTCATAACGGCATTTTTTGGCCTTATTCTAACAAATTGTAAAAAACATCCCGAAAAAAAGGGAAGAGCGGGGATAAAATACTCTACAAAATTGTTGGCCATAAAATTCTACTATATATGTCAGAACACACCAAAACCGAAAACTTAACACAAACACCAAAAACCAATCAAATTTAAGATAGCTCATCAGATTTCTAGTCAAATTTTGGGATGACCTAAATATTATATCGGTGATCCCAAAATCTGACTTATAGTTTTGGGCTTAAGTGTGCTCTGATATATATAGTAGAATTTTATGGCCAACAATTTTGTAGAGTATTATATGTTTTTTACAATTTGTTAGAATAAGGCCAAAAAATGCCGTTATGAGGAGGAGTTAGAGGGTTAATATGTTCTACAAAAATATTTGTCATACCATTCTCTACAAAGTTGCTGAACATACCCTGCACCTCAGATGTAAAGAAAATATAGTATTATATACCGAAATGCTGCAAAAATAGGAAAGGGCTGGGAAACTTAAACCGCCTCTTAAATGAAATTCCGATGTAAACTATCAAAACGCCGACACACTTATATTTTTTTTTTTTTTTTTTGGTCTCCTTAACAAGAATCTGTTTTCGGAAACCCGTAATTTTGGAAAAAGTTTGAAATTGTTTTAAAATGTTATCATATACTTCCGTATATAGTTTAATATATGATCATATATAATCTTTCATATATCCACATATCTTCCGAACCTAAATTTGAGGCTATGTGTACGATCATATACCATTCCTTGTAAGAAAAAATTTCCTATATGTTTTTTACCAAATCAGCATACTACTTTAATAATATTTAAATATTTATTCAAAAAATTACTATTAAAATAAATTAAAAAAAAAAAAATTAGAAAAACCCTGGTCTAATAAATTTTATTATTTTTTAATTCATTTTTACAGCCATAACTTCGTACTATCACTTGTTTTTTTATGGCATAATTATATCGCTCTTCTACTTAAAATAATCACATCTTGAAAAAAGGTGTTGCGTTAAACATCACAAGTGATTTTTCTTTTTAGAGAATGTGTGATAATACGACCATAATTCAATAAATAAGTCCCTTAATTATCGCCCCGGTAGGCTAGTTGGTAGCGTGCTAGCTTATCAGTGCGGGGGTTGTGGGTTCGATTCCCACCAGAGGCTCTGGTCTGTTTTCGCTGCAACGAGCCGATGGTCTTTGGTGCTTGTGCTCGGTTAGGGTATTAGGATATAATTTGTAATTATATGATTAATATAAATACAAATAAAAAAATAAATCCCTTAATGTAAAAAAGGGGTTTTATTAAATAACTTGTAGATTTTGCAAAATATTTTGCTGATAAAATAAAGCTACTAGCGGAATTTGAAAGAGATCCTCTATGATATTTACAAAATTTTAATAGATCTATGTATTTAAAACTTTTACCAACTTCCGTTGTGGAAATTTTGCCAACATTTTATAAATCTATCCAACCTATTTTATAACTAACAACCAACTAAAACAAAGGGCACTAATTTGTTGCCTCAGATTTTAAGTAGTTTACAGATACAAGATACAACTATACTTTTTTCTATTTACTTTTTATGTGTATTGTTTGGTTTGTTCATTGTTTTGTTAAGCTTAGATTTTGGTTTTTATGCCATTATGCCAACATCCGGTAATGCTTACTCTTTTTAAACATACAATGGCCCAACTATTTACATGTGTTTTGGGATTTTTATTTTTTAATAGAATTGGGAAAAAAAAGTTAGTAGTTGTAGTGGCTGAAGTTGTAGTTAGTTTAAAGTTTAATATAATTTTGCAACATTTGTTACACATTCATTTTGAAATTAAGTTTAACAAAAAGCAAAACAAATAAAAAAAAATGATGCAAGTATTTTGTTTAAATATAAAAACTATTAATGGACAGTGGGACAAACAGAAATAATTTTTGTATCTATTAGAAAAATTAAAAAAAAAAATAATAATGGAAACCAAAATCTAATAAAGTAAACTGATAATATCACTGTGCAACAATTTGGAACTTTTCCAAAATTACGGGGTTCTGACCGAAGAGACAAAATAAATATATGTAATCCCAAAATCTGTGTGTTAATATGTTGGTCATCCCAAAATCTGACTAGAAATCTGATGAGCATTCTTGAATTTAACTAGTTTTTGGTGTTTGTGTTAAGTTTTGGGCTCTGCTGTGTTCTGACATATGTAGTAAAATTTTATGACCATTATTTTTGTAGAAAAATTCATTCCCGCCCTACCCCTTTTTAGGGGTATTTTTTACGATTTTTTGGAATAAAGCCAAAAATTACCGTTATGTGGGGGAGTTAGGAAATTCATATGTTCCACAAAAATATTTGCGTTAACATTTTCTACAAAATTGCTGAACATACTCTGCACCTCAGTTATAAAGAACACATGGTTTTATATACCGATATGCTGTACGAGCAGACCAAAAGGGGGAAACTTTAACCCCCACCCCAAAAATAAAATTCCAAAGAGATCTCTCAAAACACAGACACACGTATATTTTTTTTTGTATCTCCTCTATCAGAATCGATTGTCAGAACCCCATAACTGTGTATTTAAATCAAATTCTATCTTTTGATTATGTTCCACCTAAATCCCCACTGTTCAACACTTCAAAATATTTGCCCAACACTTTTATGTAAATTTTCTTTATACAAAATGTTTGTGTGCATACAAACGTATAAATACTCAAACATGTTGATTGAAATTTTCTATACAATTCTGGTTGTACGAATATGTATGTAAATACAAATGTGTTTGTGGCTTATCTTGACTCTTTGTACATACTATGAGTATCCTAGATTATTAACTCTCACCTTAACATACATTTAAAAGTGTACACTAGGGATATAACTTTTTTAAAATGTAAAGAACGGACATTAAAAATGTTGAAGCATCAAAAACGCCTGAAATTTTGAAAACAGATTATTTTTAATTAATTTTGTACAATAACTTCTCTGGAGTAATTTCTCTAGTACTTTTCAATTAAATTAATTATAATAAATTTTAAACTGAACGACAATTTTTATACCCTCCCCATATATGGTGAGGGTATATATCAGTTTGTCATTCCGTTTGTAACATGTCGAAATATAGGTCTAAGACCCCATAAAGTATATATATTCGTGATCCTTATGCAATTTTAAGTCTATTTAGCGATGTCCGTCTGTCTGTCTGTCTGTCTGTCTGTCTGTTGAAATGACGATCACGACGCGAAGACGCAAGCGGGGGTGCCTATTTTTATCTGGATTGTTGGACATCCTCCCGAGCAGTTTGGTATTGAAAATGAGCAAAATCGGTCCAGCGGTTAAAAAGTTATGGGTGAAAATGTGAAGATACCTCTAAATTTTCCATACAAATTGGTGTATTTTAGTACAATTTCATAGTAGCGACTGGTATATAATATATTTTCTCATATTTTTTCACCAATCGCTTAGAAATTAATAATATTTTATACACCTCAAATATTTTTGACCTCAAAAAATTTTTTTCACCACTAAAATTTTTTTTCACCACAAAAAATTTTTTTCACCAAAAAAAAATTTTTCACCACAAAATTTTTTTCACGTAAAAAAATTCGTTTCCGCATCTAAAAAAGTTTTTCACCTCAAAAATTTTTTTCACCTCCATAATTTTACTTCAAAAGTTTTTTACATTGTTTGTATCAAAAAGAAAAGAGAACATTGGTGGAGGGTATTCAAAGATTCGGCACAGCCGAATTTAAGCCTTTTTTACTTGTTGTATAATGGAATAATTTTCAAATTTGGGATAAAAATAATTGGATATTCAAATCTTTATCAATTTTACTTTATTTCTAGTAAATCGACCTTTTACTCTTAAAACTTTTTATAACTTTGATGTCTGCCTTAACTAATTTTTTATTTAAATACAATCATATTTATGATGTTTGCAGAATATTTTGATAATATTTTAATAAATTCCTAAAATAAAAATTTAATATTTTATAAACCGAGAGAGAAATTGATTCTTGTTATTATTTGTTTTTATTGCCCACATCGTGGTGCCATGCTATACCCCTTAGTGTACACATGCTACATGAAGCTTTTCAACTTAAAAATTAAGAGATTTTCTACAAGATTAGACTATCACAAATACAAATAATATAAATGTATACATGCCACACACACACACACAAACATTTGTTTTTATCCTTTTATATTCGACAGCATGCTTTTATTTGCTAAATCAAATAAAGCTCAAAACATTCTGTATTAGAGTATGAAAAGTGTATTTATGCATTTAATGAAAGAAAGTTAAAAAAAAAAGAAAACTTTTTAATTTGTTTACAAATAGACAGGATTTTGAAATTGTATTTCAAGTGATTTAGTTTTTGTACACGTGGCTTTGTTGAAATGAATAGTATTAGAGTAAATAAACATTAACAGATTGTTTTAGTGTAGATTAACAAGGATTTTCTTTGATTATGAAGAGAAATAAATAAATATAAATGTTTTAAATAGAAATTTTGCCACAAAATTCACAAGATATTAGTTCAATTTGGCAAATATTAAAGATTGTTATTTGTATTTACATATTGTTACAGAAATTTTAATAAATTTTTTTTATAGTTTCAATTTATGGCTAATAAAAGCTAGTTCCACGCTAATTGAAAAATCAGAAAATTCCACAAATAAGTTTTTTTTACAGGTTGGTTGAAAAGTTCCTGCGCTCACCAAGAGATGGCACTGCTAGCTCCAAACTTTTTTTTTCTCAAGTTGGTATAACTGTCCTGAGAACACATGCAAAGTTGCAAGTCATTCTGTCAATTCTTTCTTTGTTTACATTGATTTTTTTTTAATATGGAAAAAATTGAATATTGTGCAGTCATTAGATTCTTTGTTTTGAAGGGTTTAAAAGCAAAGGAAATTTATGAACAATGAATTTATGAAGTATATAAGGAGTCCTCACATTCAAAACGCACCGTTGAATTTTGGGCTGGTGAATTTAAACGTGGTCGTACCAGCCTTAAAGACGATGCACGCGAAGAACGACCAAAAACTGCAACCACAGCAGAAATCATTGAGCAGGTACATAATATAGTTAGTAAAGATCCAAGTTTGACTAAGCGCGAAATTGCTAATGCCATAGGCATCTCAGACGAACGAGTACTCTATATTTTACATGAAGAATTACGTATGAAAAAACTGTTTGGAAAGTTAGTGCCGCACACATTAACAATTCAACAAAAACTGGATCGAAAACAAATTTCTCAGCGTAATTTGGAGCGTTTTAAGCCGAATAAAACCGATTTCTTGCATCGTTTTATAACTATAAATGAGACTTGGATCTACCACCATGATCCTAAATTGAAACAAGAACGTTTACAGAGGACTGAAGCTGGTGAAGTCACAACGATCAGCAAAGAAGGTTATGGCATCAGTTTTTTGGGATGCAAAAGGAATTTTGTTGATTGATTATCTTCAGAAAGGTAAAACAATCAACTCTGAATATTATTGCAGCCTTTTGGATCAGCTGGATGAAAAAATTCGTGAGAAAAGACCTGGTTTAAAGAAGATAAAAATCATTTTTCATCAAGACAATGCACCTACTCACAAAAGTGTTTTGACGATGGCTAAATTCAAAGAATTAAAGTACGAATTGCTTGAACATCCAAAGTATTCACCAGATTTGCTTTCCTTCGTGGAAAGCATTTTTCGTCGAATGAAGAGGCCATAGCAGCCGTAGACGGTTATTTTGCAGAGCATCCGGAAAACCATTAAAAATATGGGATAAAATTATTGGAAGATCATTGGAACAAGTGTATTGAGCTTCTAGGAGATTATATTGAATAAAAAAATATATTCCGTAACAAAAACAGTATTCTTTCATTTCGAGCGCAGGAACTTTTCAACCAACCTGTATAATTAAAAATCGAAATATATATGAACATACATGATCATACATAAGATGGTATATGATCATACATGGCAATACATGACCATATACGTCCATTCATAAATCAATATATAACCATACATGATCTCATGTATTTCCATATATGTTCTGATCTGAAATTTCTGGGTATATGATCATATATGATCTTGTAAGATCATACATAAATCTTATATAAGCATATATAAAAAATGTACAGCCATATACCCTTAAATTTCGTATCCGAAGATGTATGGAAATATTTAAGGTTATGTATGGTTATGTATTGAACTATGTATGGAGACATACGATAATTTGTATCCACATCTATGATTATGTACCTTCATATATTTTGATTTTTACATGCCATACATCATATATTATCATCATCACCCATGTAGTCACGTATATTAAAATTGAGGGCAACACATGGTCATATATATCGTAAGCTCACATATAAAAAAAATGCAATTTCTTTTTGAAAAAGTAAATTCTATTTTTTCGAATTCATTTTAATATTGGAACCTTGAATTAATAATGAGCGTTTTTTTTCAAAATTTACGGATTTATTGCGAAAAAATCCCATATAGCCATAGGGGTAGATGGATTACTTTACACCTTACTTCATTGATGAATTTTACAGGCGATGAGTCTCAAAGTAATAAGTCTCTTCTCACATATTCTTGCTTATTAAAAAATGGAGATTAATGGGTTACCGTTTTGCAGATAGGGAGTAAAAAAATTATTGGTTACCTAACTGATTATCAATAGATGGCAGTAGTTTTTAGATTTTACAGTAGTGTGCAATATAAATAAATACACATCTCTAGAATGGAGAGAGATATGTGGACATATATTGCGGCAAATGTCAAAATTATCTTATCTTCTGTGTGGATGACTGGATTTTGTAAATTTTTATTGCCGGCGATTTATGTTGCAATAATTCTCCGGCAATATTCGTTATCAACTATTGCTATTACGTGAAACTTAGCTGTCATTTTCGTTTGACAATTATAAAAAAGACGAAACAAAAAAAATCAATGATGAAAATTATAATTATTAAATAAATTTTAATAAATTGTTAGAAAACCAAAAAAAATAATGTAAGCTCTGCAATGAGCAATTTTTTGCCGCTATTCTGCCGCTCTTCTTATTGCTAAAATTTTTTTCTTTAACATAGGTAGGATGGGATACAAATTATTTATCAAATATTGATTTTTATGCTACGTATGATTTCAATGAATTTATCAGTTTTAAAAGAAAAATCAGAGTTTAATGTAAGGGATGCTGTGCAATTTAGAGACAGGATTAATAATAGTACAATAGCTGACGACGAAAGGATTATATCATTTGACGTAATATCATTATTTCCAAGTATTCCAGTGGAATATGCCATCGAGGTTATAATGAGTAAATGGGAGGAAATAGGACAATGTACTAAGATCTTGAAGGAGTTATTCGTTAAAATATTAAAATTCTGTATTAAGGACAATAGATATTTCAAATATAAGGACAAGATCTATAAGATAACTTTTTTCAAACACGAAAAGTAAAATTGACGTAATGGATAAATCTAATTTGGTGTATAAGATAAAATGTAATGGCGGAAATGGTAATATATTCGATCAAGTATATATCGGAACAACTAAAAACTTATTAAGAACGAGATTAGCTGGGCACAAATCAGATATAAAACTTAGAAATAATTCTACTGTACAAAAAACTGAACTTGCGGCCCACTGTGCAGAGAGAGGACATTTTCCAGACTTAGAAAATGTTAAAATATTACAAATAGAAGACAAATACAACAAAAGACTAACTCTAGAAATGCTTCATATAGTAAACATCTCACAACAACAACGAATAAACTTTAAAAGTGACGTCACTAATTGTGCCCAAAGCTATCGGCATATAATATGTAAAATAAAATAAAATCAACTAGTACAATAGAAATTATTAATGCGTTAAGTCAAGTTGCATTTTGAATATTGTTACTCGTTTGCTTGTAAGTTTTTGTTGTTTATGTATTACTGTTTTGTGTACAGTGATTGTTGTTAAATATCGTATAGTTATGTGATTATTGTTATTATTATAGTGATTAAAATTTTTATTCATATGGTTTATATATTTTATTCTTTTAAGTTTTTCCTGAAGATGTCATCCAATGGATGAGGAAATATTGAAAAATAAATAATATAATATAATAAAATATTTATTGACCTCGAGCTTGACAATTTATTTTTTAAAGTTACAACAAAAAGGTCGAAGCAACATATACTTATATTTGTCATTATTTTATGTTAAATTGTAATGCATTACGTAACCAACTATCGCTAACATATTACTTTATGTTTCAAAATAATTCTGAAGGTAATGAGTATACATTACAAAGTATTGCACTATTTGACCAACTATTGGTAACTTATAACCTTATATTTCATAATAATGCTGAAGGTTATAAGTATACATTAATGCATTATGTATCCAAATATTGGTAATTAATTGCTTTTTGTTAAATTATAATGATATAGGCAAGAAGTATACATTACAAAGTAATGCACTATGTATCCAATTATCGGTAACTCATTACTTTATATTGAAAAATAATGATATAGGTAAGTAGTACACATTACAAAGTAATGCATGAGTTTATAGCACCCATTACCAAAGTTTTTGTCGGATGTTAACAAATATATATGTTTTTCAAAGTATTGTCCGTTGTTGGCCATAACTTTTTCACATCTTTCTGGCGATTTTCGGATACCAGCTCTGACTCACCTTTTTAGGCAATTCAATCATCGACCCATTTTTTGCATTGTTTATATAAAGTCGACATAGCGTAGCTTCAACTCGTACGGCACCCAGTTTGCTTGCTTTTGAATCAATCCCATGGCTTTTAGGACTGACGACCCATCCACTCCCAATGATTCTGACATGTAAGTCATCACAAAATCTGACATGAGATATCTGATGAGATATTTGATGTTTGCGTTAATTTTTGGGCTTTGTTGTGCTCTGACATATGTAGTAAAATTTTATGGTCAACATTTTCATAGAACATTTCTTTTTCACTTTCCGCCTTCTTAGTGGTGTTTTTTACGATTTCTTAGAATGGAGCCAAAAATTACCATTATGAGGGGGAGTTAGAGGAATAATATATTCTATAAAAATATTTGCGTTAATATTTTCTACGAAATTGCTGAACATACCCTACACCTCAGATTCCAGCAAAATAACACATTACCAAATAATGTGTAAAGTAATGTGTAGACGAAGAGCCTCAAAGTAATGTATATACCCATTAGTTTAGAGGTGATAATGTAAGGGGTTACTTATATGGTTACGAGAATGGAAAAAGCAATGTGTCTAAAAATAAATTTTTAAAAAAGAGAAATTTTTATTAAAAAAAAATATTACAAATATTTTATTTTAAATATTTGTAATTAAAAATAATGTGGTCAAGATGGGAATCGAACCAGGGAACTCTGGTTGCCAGCCAAGAACTCTACCCACTGAGCTATCGACGCATATAGTATTTGATTGCTTTTAATGAATTGTTGCGTTGTCAAAACAAATATACATTACCCTTTTGCTTACAAAAAAATACAAAGTATAGTATCTAAAAATAGATTTTCAAAAATATTTTAATTATTACTTTACATTTATAAATCATATATTTCGTAATCAATAATCAGTAACTTATTACTATATGCTTGCAAATAATAAAAAAGTTATTCAGCTATCATTACAAGGTAACGCATGATAATATCGCACCCATTACCAAAGTTTTGCTGGGATGTGAAAAATACTTAGTTTCATATACCGATATGCTGCGCGAACAGGGGGGAAGCTTTAACTCGTAAAAAAAAAAATTCGAAGCAATCTTTCAAAACGCCGACACATGTATATTTTGTTTGTCTCCCCCAGAACCCCCTAATTTTGAAAAAAAAAAACGTTCGAAATTGTTGTACAGTGTTATAACAGTTTTTTATTTGAACTTTTTTTTAAAAAAATTCTTAGAAATCGTGTAAATTTTGTATAATAAATAAATAAACATTTAAAGTGTAATACAATCTTAACCCGTTAAGAGTTTAAAAAGCGTAAAGTTTTTACCTTTTATGATTTATGCTAGCATAAGTGGACGCGATAAAAGTACAACAGCAACAAAAAATAATAATTGGAAAATTACGTCAAAAAATTTACATTTTGTAGAAAAAAAAATAAAAACATTCTAGTTTATTGAAAAAAATTTGCTAAATTTCAATATTTAATATATTTTTAAAAACAGCAATTTAATCATTTTCGTTTACATCCTTAATTTTTACATTTTTACAATTTCTCAACTTCACCTTTACACTTACTGCATTTATGCACAACGAACGATGCTTAAAATCACACAAACACACACACACACACAATAACTAACTTTTTTAAAAGTAAATATTTATATATAACTTTTCATATAATGACTATATTGTAATATCTCATTCATTTTATTCATTCATGTTTGAATACCAACACTATCTAAAGTTAGTACAAAGTAACCTTAACATACATAAATTCAGTATTCCATTAAAAAATTGTTTTGTTTTTTTTTTTTCTTAGTTTTTAAAAATATGTATTTTAGTATATAAAAATTAAAAAAATGTGATAAAAATTTCAAATAATTCGTATATTTTATATTCATATTGAAATGAAAGGTGCCATAGTAATAAATTGTAAACGGTTGATGTTTGTATGGGTTTGTGAAGGTTAACAACAAAAACAACCCACATATACACCTATAATTGGAAAAATATACTAGTGTATAACAAACACTAACACACGCAAACAGCATGTAAACAAAAAAATACAACCACATGACAATTTAACACTGAACTGCATTGCCTTTTATACATACATATATAGAGCACTATGGGATAGAAACTTTTTAAATTCTAAGTGGAATAATATTAAATTTAATATTTACCTTTTTTCTCCTAGTAAAAAACAAACCACGGAATTCTTGGCTTATAGTGTGGTTTAAAACATCCCTGATGGCGTAGTGAAAAGAGAATATGAAACAATATTGTACAACATATTTTATGTATAATGGCAGCAACAAAGCTGTGTTAATTAAACAACATATAGCATGTTCTGTGTTAGTAGTAGTAGTACATAGTACACAGATTCATTCACACAAACATGCAACATGAGCTCCTAGCTGTAGGCGATACAACTTCAGTAGCATACAGTCAAAACCCGTTAAAACAGCTTAGGCAGCAAGGATTGTCTTTAACCCTATAATTTCCAAGGCTGCCATAAAGCGGTCTTCGGGTGTTAAGTATTTTTTTTTTTAACAGCCCATGTAAAAATTAAAATATATGGGATCATACATTGGATTGTATATGACCAAACATGGTCATAGTATGACCATAGATGATCTAATAATGGTTATATACCTTCTAATCCGAAGTTTATGGTTATATGGCCGTATATAGCCATATATGATTACATATATGATCGTGTATGATCACGTGTATGATCGATCATGTATGATCATATACCCTCAAAATTCCGATCAAAAGATCTATGGTCATTAAGGGTTATAAGTTTTTTTTACCAAAATTTATACATATCACCACGTCATGGGCAATACTATACTGATAATAAAAATCAATTTTTCGGGTCATTTTGACACAAAAACCTCGCCCACCAAATGCAATTTCTAAAATTTTTCTGATATATTTTTTTTTAAATATTTTATTTTTAATTTGATGTGTACATTGTACAATGTACACAGTTAAGAAACTAAATTACAGGCATTAAATTTGATTATTGTAAGATAAGAACTTAAGATTTAAATGCTATTCTTCTGTACCATTACGTTACTGTTCTTATTCTTATAAGACATTATATAAAATTAGTGTGATATTTTAACAAACACAATAAACGTTCATAAGAAAAACTATTGAAAAAGTGACGTAACAATATGTGCCGCAAAGTTAAAAAAATTTGTTTTTTTTTTTGGTTTATAATTATTTCATTAGTGAATTTAATCAAGGATTATTATTTTTTTTAATCAAAAATATTGAAAAAAAATTTATATTGCGGGCCCGTTGTTGTGCAAATTTTGACACCCATATCGTAAAAAAACCCAATATTTTTTTTCACCAAAATATTCGCGGATTTCAACCATGAATAAAAAAAACGTCTAAAGGTATTCTAGAAGATCAACAATAGCAATAGTTTGGATTTTTGTTAGAATTAAATTAAAAAAAAATTTTCAAAACTTCAAAGAGGTTGGTGGGCCAACTTTTTTGACAACCGCGAAAAAGTAAGAACGGGTTTCTTAATATTTTTTTATGAACTTTACCGCTAGGATAGGTAAATTTTGATATTTGCAAAAAAAAAAATGTCAAAAGTCATAACCCTAATGGTCATGCATGCCAGTGTGTGATCATATTCCATGTATTATCATGTATGTTCATATATATTTTAATTTGTACATATGTAGCGTGACGTTACAAATAACCTACTTATTCATATACCTAATACAGTTACTGATGCCCATAACAAACATTCTATTTTAGTAATTCTCATTCAGTTGGCAAAATTTATTACATGTAGTGTCACTAGGATCCAGTTGGAGTTCGAGATATACTTTGTCTAGCAGCCGAAGTATAACTTATAAGCCAACCAGATACTCGTTTCCCGATCTAAACCGACTCCTCTGCCGATTAGTCTCGTGAGTTACTTAACATAGTAAACGTAAACCGATTTAACCCAACTTACCTGCCCATTATTCTCGTGAGTTACTGAGAGTTATTAACTAATCATAGTTAGAACCTTTTCCCGATCCAACCCGACTCACATGCGGATTATTCTCGTAAGTCGCGTAAACTTAGTTAGAACAGATTTAACCCGATTCACCTGCCGATTATTCTCGTGAGTTACTTAGAGCTATTTACTAACCATAGAACCTTTTCCCGATCTAACCCGACTCACCTGCCGATTATTCTTGTGAGTCACGTAAATATAGTAAACGTAGTTAAAATCGATTTAATCCAACTCACCTGCCCATTATTCTCGTGAGTCACGTAACATAATAAACGTAGTTAGAACCGATTTAACCCGAGTCACCTGCCCATTATTCTCGTGAGTTATTTAATAATATTTCCTAACCGTAATTAAAACCCTTTTCCTGATACTACGACTCAACTGCCCATTATTCACGTGAGTTAATTAGAAATATTTACCAAACCTTTTCTTTCGCATTTCACGAATTAACCCGACCCACCTTCGGATTACTTGAGACCCCCTGTCGTGTGGCTATAACTCTAAAAGAAACTTGTCTATGCCATAAATCGTTTTCCGTTCTCGTCACCTACGGAAACGATTATACTGATCATTAAAGGAAGCAGACCTTTAATAGACCCAACCACCACTGAGTATTCCCTGGCTGGAAAACAAAACTGCACTACACATGGATAAATATAAAATATTTTATACAGGAAATTGTCTTGCATCGATTGAAAATGTAATTATCTACTTTCTTGACTTCAAAAAAATTTTTTTTTCAATAAAATGTCTTAAATCGTGACGGAGGTAAAGTGAAATTTTATTAAATTTTAATAAAAAAAAGGTTTTTAAAAATGAATATAATGTTTAAAAAATCGTCAAACATATATTTACACTCTTTTTGAAAATAGCAAACCTAGTTTGGAGTCTCAAATTGTAAAATGAGTTATTAGCTTTGTTCCAGGACTTACAGAATACCGTCACGAAAAAATTTTACAAATATATTTTTCTAACTCGAAAACTAACTGATAGACTTTTTTATAACTAAGCACAGTTGATATGCTCTATTAGCTGATATACTCTAATTTAGTCAAAAATTATTTAATGTCACTTTCGCTCAATTTCGCAATTTCCAAAAATCGAAAATCGCCATAACTTTTAAATTTACACTAAATCAACAATTTTTCCTACAGATTTTTTTTAACTATTATTATAGCGATAATTTATATTATTTGATTTTTGGATTTTTTAATTCGTCTTCAACCTGTATTGTATTATATCGCCTAAATAAAGCTATAAATTAAAGTTTTTTTATATTTTTGACAATTATACAAAATATAAATATTATCGATATTATAATAAAAAGAGCACTAGAGGGTTAATGATTTTTTTTTATATTTAAAAAAAAAGTTAAAAACGAATTTTCTTTAGTTGATAATTTATTGTAATCAAAACAAATTTTTTGCGTGAAATTTTTTATTGGCGACAATAGTAATTTAGGAGTTAAAAAAAATTTTAAAATATTTTGGCATTAAATACAAAATTTTTCTGTGCATCTCTATTTATTTGCAGTGATAAAAAGAATATGCTTTAATTTCATTTAAACAGAATTTGGGGTTCACCTGTTCTAACAACCAAAATGAAAAATATACTTGCTACTTTTTTGTATCTGTGCAATTGTTTTCAATTTCATATGTATGTTAGTACCTGAATGCATCATGCGATGCATATACTAGTGAGTAGAAATGTACTATAATACACTTTAATGGTAAAAAAATATTGACTGCTATAAAATGAAAACTGAAAGAAAAGAAACAACAGTCAAACAGCTGTCAAACAAAGGATAACAATTATGTATTGTCACCAGTAGAAATATGCAGAGAGGTAGCGAAATGGTAGGCAATCGTATCTAAAGCCCTATATATAGGTAAATTATGGCTAAATGTTAAACGGGTTTCCTTACACTTTAAGTCGCATTGTTTCACACATTGTAGTGTTTTTTTAAAACCCGTCGTATTGTCAAAAATTATTTTTTTTATTATTCCTTCGAGTAACGAAATATTTTTGGTAATTTTTTATTTTAGATGATTGAGTCCAAAGAGGTTGTGCGTATTTTTAGAGGTGCTCCCGGACATCAGCTAAAATAATTATTTTATAATAAAGGAATATACATTTACTTTTCAAAGAAATATTTATTTTAACTTTTTTACACATTTGTTCAAAATGATTTACTGCTATTTACCGATTTTTTCAGATTCATTTATTTATTTTTCTTCATTTATTTGATATATAATAAAAATTTACCAATAAAACGGAAATTTGTAGATTATTTGTGTCCGCTACAGTTATTACAAATTTAAATCTTGTTTGTTGTCTGTTTCAAAATAAAAAACAAATATTATAAAAATTCCAATTTTGATTTTTATTTTAATTGTTGGCTTATATACAAAATTATTTCAATTCGAATTACAAGAACTTCATAAACACATACACACATATGGTCATTTACACAAAATGTGTCTAAAGACTGTGGGGATATACATTTTGTAGATTAAAAAACAAAAAAGATGCAAAAAATGGAAGCAATTTAAAATAAATGAGTAATCAGTTATTTTTACCGAATTCATCAATAGGATGAAAATTATCTACTTTTATTATTTACCACTTAATGCTATTCAGAATTTAATATAAAAAACTACAAGGACTATATTCTGAAAATTTTGTCAATATCTAACCACACCAAAGGTCAAAGACAAGGTCAAAAGTAAATTTTTTTGATATATAAAAAAATTTTGTATTTTGATGAAAATCAACTAAAACGTTTTTTGTAATTGGTAAGAAAAAACTAAATTATTCCTTTTATACCCTTATAGGCAAAAATGACCCCATACTTTTTAACGTTAAAAATTACAATTAGAAATTACAGATTAAGTCATATAAGTACTTGGAGTGAAAATTTCCCAAAACTACTTAAACACTATACTACACAGTTTGACTTAAATATATGCAAAATTTATCTGTTAAGTATATGAAATTTTTCTGGCTAAGTCATTTCGACATCTAGTAGTATTTTTGCAGAGAAAAAATATGGTTGGTGCAATCATATTCAAAGAGCATTATATATATTGGGGATAATAATTATACCAAACATAGTTATCAATATTATGATAATAAAATAACTATAAGTTTACCATAATATGGTTCCAACAATTATGTTATGATTCGAAACTTTGAAAAAGTTCTTTAAATTTAATAAATGTTGTTGCTAAAGAAAAATTTGATATTAAGAACTTTTTCAAAAAAAACTTCTTCGATTCTATGAACTTTTTTTAAGAAAAATACTTAAAAATATTTTTTTTAATTCTAATGACTTTTTTAATAAAAACATAGATTCTATGGACTTTTTCTAATAAAAAAAATTCTTAGAATATTTTTAGTATTTCTGTGAAAAATTCTAAGAACTATGTAAGTTCTTAGAATTTTTCTTTTAGAAAAAATCCTTAGAATCTTAGAATGATAAAAAAAAGTACTCAGAATGTAAGCATTTTCTTAAAATCTAATTTTTGTTAGGAATAAATGGATTTTTTATTTAAGAAATAGTTTGCAGAATCTGAGAATTTCACTTTAAGGAAAAGTCCATAGAATCTAAAAATGTTTCTATCAGAAAAAATTTCTAAAAATCCTAATATTTTGTATAAGAAACATTTAAAACAACTCTTGGGTTCTACAGACTTTTTGTTATAAAATAAAATTATTTTATTAATTTTCTGAGTCCTTTTTTCCCAAGAAAGTCGTTATTTTACAAGAAATTAATTAATAAACATATTGTTACGATTTTACTTTTTAAAATCCTTGATATATTACCTTTAAATAAATCTAGTTCTATTTAGATTGAATATAATAAGAACCATTGAAATTATTTTATAGCTACTCTTTATTTAAATACAAACTTAAAACAATTACACAAGAGACTTTATTAAAATTCTATTAAGTTTACAATTCAATTAATCGTCAATGCTTCTTTTGTAGCGTTTAATTATCAACTAACTGCCATGCCACATTGCTGGCGTATTTATATGTGCGGGTAAAAATAACTAGAATGTGGCAGCACCGTACAGAAGCCGCATACTGGAAACTTTGAGAATGTTCTTTGAAATTTGACAGAAGTAACACTAATGCAACATTAGTTTTGGTGAAGGATTTTCATTTAACTGTTTTGTATATCAGGGCTGGCATATGGGAATTTGTGTTTCTACGAATAAATGGAAATAAATGAATAAAGTTTTCGTAAAAATATTTTGTTTAAAAATAAATTATTATTATTTTTATTGAAAAGAATTAAAAAATATAAAATCTTTATATGTATGTATAGAATCTTTTTGACAATGAATTTTTTCGACAATAAATTGATTAGTGTAAATTATATTGTTATATACGAGTATAGAAGGAATTATAGATAACAAAAGCCCCACAGTAGAATCTTACAAATTAGAACTCTCACAAATTTGAACCGTCCAGAAATTTGAACTGGTCATTTTAATGTATTGGACGCACCAAAAAATTAGAACCACAGTATATAATTTCTGGAAGTTTTTTTATTTTTTGTTTGTTACATTTTTTTAACCAAATATGAAGAGAGGAAACTAAATTATATGATGTATTAAACGCTCTAAAATTGCAACCTGTTTTTGATTAACCACAAAGTTTTGCCTTTTTAGTTTTTGCTCTTTAAAGTAAATTCGGTCATAGGCATGTGAAATTTGATACTCTAGTACAAATTTGGGTCAGTTGATGACTAAAAATCAAAGTAAAAGTTGTTTATTCGGGTGAAAGTTTTAAAAAAATTTCAAATACACATCAAAAGCACCTTATTTTTGGATACTACTTAATTACTCCTAAATGTTAATAAATAAAAATTCGTTTGTGTTAAAATATAGCTAGTGTATTATTAATTACAATGCACAACAATATTAAACTTTTTCCAAAATTACGGAGTTCCGGCGATTATTCTTGTTAAGGAAACCAAAATAAATATACGTGTGTCGGCGTTTTGATAGTTTACATCGGAATTTCATTTAAGAGGCGGCTTAAGTTTCCCAGCCCTGGCCTGTTTTTGCAGCATATCGGTATATAAAACTATGTTTTCTTTACATCTGAGGTGTAGGGTATGTTCAGCAACTTTGTAGATAATGGTATGACAAATATTTTTGTAGAACATGTTAACCCTCTGACTCCCCCACAAAACGGCATTTTTGGCTAAATTCTAAAAAATTGTAAAAACCACCCCGAAAAAGTTGAAGGGCGGGGATGAAATATTCTACAAAAATGTTGGCCATAAGATTATACTTTATATATCAGAACAGACTAAAGCCCAAAACTTAACACAAATACCAAAAACCAGACAAATTCAAGACTACTCATCAAATTTCTAGTCAGATATATTCTTCATCCAGCTGATCCAAAAGGCTGCAATAATATTCAGAGTTGATTGTCTTACCTTTCTGAAGATAATCAATCAACGAAATTCCTTTTGCATCCCAAAAAACTGATGCAATAACCTTCTTTGCTGATCGTTGTGACTTCACCTGCTTTGGAGCTGAACAACCAGCTTCAGTCCACTGTAAACGTTCTTCTTTCAATTTAGGATCATGGTGGTAGATCCAAGTCTCATCCATAGTTATAAAACGACGCAAAAAATCGGTTTTATTCGGCTTAAAACGCTCCAAATTACGCTGAGAAATTTGTTTTCGATCCAGTTTTTGTTGAATTGTTAATGTGTGCGGCACTAACTTTCCAAACAGTTTTTTCATACGTAATTCTTCATGTAAAATATAGAGTACCCGTTCGGCTGAGATGCCTATGGCATTAGCAATTTCACGCTTAGTCAAACTTGGATCTTCACTAACCATATTATGTACCTGCTCAATGATTTCTGCTGTCGTTGCAGTTTTTGGTCGTCCTTCGCATGGATCGTCTTCAAGGCTGGTACGACCACGTTTAAATTCACCAGCCCAAAATTCAAGGGTGCGTTTTGAAGGTGAGGACTCCTTATACACTTCTAACAATTGTTCATAAATTTCCTTTGATTTTAAACCCTTCAAAACAAAGAATCTAATGACTGCACGATATTCAATTTTTTTTTCATATTAAAAAAATCAATGACACGTCAACTTCAAATGGCTTGTAAACAAAGAAAGAATTGACAGAATGACTTGCAACTTTGCATGTGTTCTCAGGACAGTTATACCAACTTGAGAAAAAAAAAAAGTTTGGAGCTAGCAGTGCCATCACTTGGTGAGCGCAGGAACATTTCAACCAACCTGTATATATGTATACCTTTTTAATAAAAAATAAATCTTTGAAATTACATTTTCTATTTGTTTTATTGTGAGAACCATATAACATGTTAACATAGACATTTTGCATGGTATTGGGAAATATAGAAACATGGATTGAAAGATCGTTTGCATTTTTCTTGTGAACATAATAATATGTTTGAGACAATTAGCTACAAACATTATATCTGAACATATATTTTTACTTAAGATGTGTTTGACACAATCATAACCACAAACATTAATGATAGTTTGCGATTGTGATTGTATCAACCATGTTTTTTCTTTGCGTGTATGGGCATATGTTGACTTGTATAATTTATATCCAACCTCGTTTATTTTGTGATATAAAGGGTGTCCCAAAAAGAACGCAATTTTTAAATTTTAAATAAAACACAGATATTTAAAAAAAAATCGTGAAACTTTATTATATCGTAAAGAAGACAGAATTAGGTTATGTATGGAACAATATATCGTGCAGATGGCCGCCGCGGCTTTGCTGGCATGCACGCGATCTTTTAATGAAATTTTCAATGACCGTTTTGCATGAATGCTGCGGTATTTCATTAATGCAGCGTCCAATTTCCTCTTTTAAGGCTTGAGTCGTCGTCGGCTTATTCGCGTAAACCATCGACTTCAAAAAACCCCAAAGAAAATAATCTAATGGTGTTAAATCGCACGATCTAGGCGGCCAATTCTGATCTCCAAAACGCGAAATAACACGACCGGGAAATGACTGATGCAGCAATTGAATTGTTTCTCTGGCTGTATGACATGTGGCGCCGTCTTGTTGGAACCACATGCCCTCCACATTCATTTCTTTAATTCTAGGCAAGAAAAAACTGGTTATCATTTCACGATACCGAACACCATTGACTGTTTGCGCTTGACCTGCCTCATTTTCATAAAAAAAGGTCCAATGATTCCTCCAGCCCAAAAACCACACCACACAGTGACACGTTGAGGATGCATTTGCTTCTGTTGAATCACTCGAGGATTTTCCTCACCCCAAATGCGACAATTCTGCCTATTGACGAAGCCATCAAGATGAAAATGGGCCTCGTCACTGAAGATGATTTTATCGGCAAAATCAGCATTTTCATGTTGTCTCTCCAATACCCAATTAACGAACTCCCTTCGCTGTCCATGGTCAGCTGGCTTCAGTTCCTGAGTCAATTGAACTTTGTATGCATGAAGATGCAAATCTTTCGTCAAAATTCGCTGCAAAGTGGATTTGGAGACACCAATTTGCTGAGCTCGGTGTCGAATTGAGGTGGATGGAGTTTGAGCGACATCATCACGTACAGCTGCGACATTTTCGGTCGATCGACCTGGTCGATGGCGCGTTGTTGTCTTTACATCACTAACAGACCCAGTTTCGGCAAATTTATCCATTAATCTCTTTACAGTTGACTCTTTTGGAGCATTATTGTGACCCCAAATTGATCGCAATTTGCGAACTGTAGCCGCAAAACTTTCACCATTTTGGTAAAACAATTTCACAATGAGAATGCGTTATTCATTCGTGTAGCGCTCCATTTTTACTAACCTCGTACCTTCTACTTGCAAACAATAACAATTGTTCAAATGTCAAAGAATGACACTTCGAATGTTGCCAGATTTAAAAATTGCGTTCTTCTTGGGACACCCTTTATTATGATGTATCTGTATTACTGTTTTCAATTATTTACTTATTTTAAGATACATCAAAAGAAGTGTATTAAATATGACAATATCTTTAAAATAAACCATAACATTAAGTAATGTCAATAGTTAACATATTATTTGACAAAATGTCAAATATTGTAAGACGAAGAATTGCAATTAAATATTAATCATATGTTTATCAAACATATATTGTTATTTAAATATATTAGCATGATTGTTTAGTATGAAATTGAAATAAAAAGAAAAATTTGATTAACACAAATACATGTCCAACTTTTCCCTTATTTGTCGCCACCACTGATTCCACTATAAAATTTCATTGTTTTGTTAACACGAGAAAATTGACGCGTGTCATACAACTACTGTGCTAAACATCTTTTGATTATAAAACAAGCTAAAAAGATTTGTTCTTTCTTTGTAAATTAAGGCACAACCAAGGATAAAAATACTAACTGAACATAATATATGATGTTAGGTTGGTAGGTAGGTAGGTAGGTAGGTAGGTAGGTAGATTGGTGTTCGACATGGTAGGATAAATGACAGAATAAAAAAAACATCAAACAAATATGTCATTCAATGACGTTTGTAGGGCGAAGCTTGAAAAAAAAACGACAATATCATGTCAAAATACAAAACAAACAACATTTTAACATACAATTCACTTTGTATATATTTTAACAATTTGACATCATAAAAACCCGTAATATGTGTAAGTGTTTGATTAAGGATATATATATTTTTTTGAATATTTACAAAACATTAAAATAAAATACAATGTTGACACGTTTTTATTGTTTTTATGAACACATATTTATTTTATTTTATAACATTTAATATTTTTAGTAATAAATAAATACAAAATAAATATGTTTATAACATGCAAAATATCAAATAAAAAAAAAAAAACTTAATATTCCATTTATTTTTGTATATTACCTGACTTGAAGAAATAATATAGAATAAATATCTGGTAACCTGTATTGCTTTTATACTAAATCTATTTATTAGTACTACGTCTGTTAACATATTTGACCATTTGTAATTGTTTACATGTAATACCGTATTTTTAAACAGTTCACACTGTTATTTTTATCAATGTCCTTTTTATTTACATGTAATTATGCAAACATATACAAATAAATATTTGTATAATAATAATAATGTGTTAATAAAATATAAAAAAAAATGTTTTGTACTGCTACACAATCATTAGGGTGGATGAAAATTTGTAAATTATCAAATTTCAATAACGGCCTTTTTTGTAATTTTTTGGATTTATTTAAAAATCAATCCAAAATAAAACAAGTAAAAAAGGGCTAAATTCGGCTGTGCCGAATCTTTGAATACCCTCCACCATAGGGGCTGAAGATGATATACGTATATACTAAATTTTGCATGAACTGTAATATGAATATGTTTTGTCAATTTATGTAACGAACTTTTGTTATTTAGTTTTAGCAATGTTATTTACAGAGGTCTGCTCTGTTAGCGACTTTAACATTGTTGATTTTTACGTTAACTTAGTTATTAGAGTAACACAATGTTATTATTCTCATAGTATGTAAGACAATAAATGTAATCGAAAAATAAGAAGACTTAATAACATTTTTACTTACTTAACAGAAAAAAAAAATAGATACAGAAAAATTGTACAAATTTGTATGGAAAATTTAGAGGTACCTTCACATTTTCAATCATAACTTTTGAACCGCTGAACTGATTTTGCTCATTTTAAATACCAAACTGCTCGGGAGGATGTTCAATAATCTGGGTAAAAATAGGCACCCCCGCTTGCGTCTTCGCGTCGTGATCGCCATTTCAACAGACAGGCAGACAGACGGACAGACAGACAGACAGACGGACATCGCTAAATCGACTTAAAATTACATAAGGATCATGAATATATATACTTTATGGGGTCTTAAACCTATGTTTCGACATGTTACAAACGGAATGACAAACTGATATATACCCTCACCATATATGGTGGAGGGTATAAAAAAACATATATGCTGGTGAAGTTTTTTAAGCTCCCAGCAAAAACATTGGGTCTCATGCTTAAAACGTGAGCTTGAGCTCGGGCTCGATTTTTTGAGTAAAAGGTACTTGTCGTTTGCATAATAAAATTTAATGCATTTGCATTTGAGCTCGGCTTGCTCAGTTTGAACTAAGTTCGATGAGCTTGTGCTCATTTTCATACATTCACAATATTATTTCGTTAAAAATAATCTAAAATACATATTAAATTAATCGAAAATACAATTAAAAAGAGGACTACTGATATTTCATTATATTCAGCCCATTTTGTTGTTTATTTTCAATCATTGTTTAATAATCGATAAAAGTAGTAAAAACAATCGAAAGTTGTTTAAAATAATCATCAATTTTTAACTGACAAAACGTAGAAAAAAACGATTTTTGTGGTTCGTTTTTCAAATTTTTTTATTTGTATGTAATTTTACAAAACACAACACACACAGATGTAACATATATATTTTTATTTTCTGTGTGTATCTATATTTGAATAATTTGTTGTAATTTTTATTGAAATAATTTTGTATATAAACAAACTTTTTTGGTAAAAAAACAATAAGGAATTATATGAATTTATATTTTTAAAAACAGAAAACATAAAATTTTACATTTAACAGAAAATATCAACTCCTACTGAATGTCTGTAAATTTTTATAGTTTGTTTTTTGAATGACTAATTCAAATTGTTAAAAAATATATTTCTTTAAAATTCAATTGATTATTCATTTAAAAATAAACTTTACGTATTACTTTTTAAATAAACTACAGTCGGTAACGGGAAATACATTGTGAGTGTATGCATAAAAACAAGCTTTTGCTTTCTTTCGTGAGCTCTTGCTCGAATTTTGTTGAGCATGCTTTATAGTTGACTCGCGTACACTAAAAAGGAATCATGGCTGAATATTTTGTGCCACAAAGAAATGCAAAATCTTATCAACAGCGAAAAACAAGTTTAGCAAGTGAGGATAAAAAAATTATACAGGTTTGTATTCTTAATTATTAATTTCTTTTATATAAATTTAATAATAAAATGATAAATACATAGGTTTGATGATAGTAGCATCTGCTGGTTGGCTAATTATTTTTTTGAGGAGTCAGAAGAAACACGTGGTGCTGCCCTCAGCAACATTGATAAAATTCGACTCTATTTAAGATTTTGTGCAGATGCTGGATTCCAAAATGGTCGCGAACTATTGCGGAAGTTGCAAAAGTTATATCTGCCAAAGCAAGCGAGTGGATAAAATTCCCGAAAGATGCAGATGAAATGAAAGATGCTCCCAGTTTTTTAAAATAATTTTTTTATTGCCTGTTTTATTCATGTCTATTTTATTTTTTATGCGACATTTTATGTTTGCTATTTTTTTATTATATTTTTCCCCGTTAATTCAATGCCAAATTTTTGCTTCATTTCTGTTACACATGTTTCTATTGTTTGTTTTTTTTTTTATATTTTTAATGCTTGGTAATTGACCTTTTTTTTGGTAAATATTTATTTTGTTTTATTTTTTCCACTAAAAGCTAAGAAATGTCGTCAGTTTCTATTTTATTATTATTATTTGATTGTACTTCTACTTCACTTTCACTTGACGACATGTTTGCAATTAGACGTTTGATCTCCCTTTGCTCAAGTAATTGCAATTGGTTTGAACTCATTTTTATGCATACGAAATTGAGTAAAAGCTGTTGCTGTTTGCTCGAACTCGACTTACGAGCAATTGCTCACCTGACTCAACTCAGCGCTTTTACTCGTTTTTTTGCATGAGAACCATTGTTTCATTTACTTACCAGGCTATTTACTTGCTTAATTACTTTTGTTCGCCATATCCAAAAAGTAATGGGTACTCATTATTTTTGGCTGTTTGTAAGCTAGAGAGTAATGACCACCCATTACTTTGTGTTTTTTTTTTTTGTGGGTGAGAGGATAATGACCACTCATTACTTTTGGGACATCGCTAACAAAAGTAATGAAGCGAGTAAATAGCCTGGTAAGTAGTTGAAATCCTGTTTTTGCTGGGCTACTAAAGAGATTCGCACCTTATTATAATGAATAAAAATTTCTCAACAAGTTAGTTATAAAAAAATCTCACCGATCTGTTCATAAATATTACTTTTATAAAGAAACCAAAATTTATAGAACTGTTAATATTTTTTGCTTTTTTTATAAATTTTAATATTTTTCTGAAAAATTTCTCTATTGATGTAAACAGTTTTTAACCAGAGTTGCTATATAACAATTTAAGAAACTAATGCAAATTATGGAAAAAAAAATAATGTAATTTTTATGTAGGATTTTTTTTTATGATTTATATTATAAATTATTATACTCAAATGAAAGGGAATTTAAAGAGCTATTTAGCAGTACATAAATCTCTGGGAAATTTGGAGATTTAGTATGCATTTTGCATTGAAAAAAAAATAATGTAATTTTTATGTAGGATTTTTAAACAAAAACTTAAAGTTAACAAAATATACTCGCTATGGATCAGCAAAGTTTTGTTTAAAAATTCGCATTCAAATTTGTTCAAAAATTATTTGGAAATAAAAAAAAGTTATTTTATACCCACACAATCACGTAAAGAAAAACCACGGCTGCAACATGATTACTGCTACTATATTATGCTTGCTGCATTTGGATATGGCTGTCACAATTATGTTATTGGCTAAAAAATAAGTTCTGACAATCAATATGATCGCTACCATCAGTATTATAGTAAATATTTAATTATTTTATGATTGCCTCTTTCTTTTCAATAACATGATTGGCTGTAACCATAATGTAATAACAAAAAAAATCTGACTATGAAAAAAATATGATAAAACCGACAGTAAGCTATGCCAAAGTAGGTTAATTCGAAATTTTCAATATATGAAATGATTTTAAGGAACAAAAAATTGTGTAATCTAATAGCAAAGTCCTACATTAATCATACACTCAGAAAAAAAAATTAGTAGAAAAATTTGTAAACGGTTTTCAATCCCATTTTATTATTTTTGTACTGATTTTTAGTAAAAACATTATTATTTAGCAAATCATTTTGCTATTTACATTTTACAAATTACAGAGTTTTTACAGAATATTTACAAATTTTTGTTGCTAATTTCAAAAATCATTTTACAAATTTTGAAAACCGATTTGCTAAAATTAGCAAAAAAAAATTACTAATTATAAAAAAGTGGATATTGAAGGAAATGTTATTTCTAATAATTAAAACTTATACATACAAACTTAAATTGCCCTAAAATGTTACATAGGTTTAAAAAAGGGATCGGAAGTGAAGATACCGACTCATGTCTAAAAAGAAGACATCCACGTAAAATAGCACTAAAAAGTTTTTTTAGTTCTAAAAATCAGCCCTAAAAACAATTAAAATTTAACCTTAAAAGTAAAACAAAAATTGAATTAAATATTTTTCAAAACAGAAACTACCAAATTAAAACAAAATAATAAATTCGTTAAAAATTTAAAACTTTGTACTAATATTAATAATATTTAGTATTTTTTTTTTTTGCTTATTTTAGCAAACAGATTTTAAATTTTTGCTTTGACCGAATATTTGTGAAAATGTTGGTTATGTTTTGTATTATTTAACTAAATTAAAATTCAATTTACATAATATATTTTGAGACCTGCTTTTTAAGTATAAAATTAACAAAACGTAATTTTAGGTATTCTCTGGTCAATAAGATACCAAGAGTCTTTAGTGTCTACATTAAAAGTTTATTTGAAACAAACATATTATTAAAGGGTACTTGATGTATAAGCGTTTTATGAAAAAAATAACACTTATCAAGACACGTTTTGGCTTGAACGGTATTTTTCCTATTAGAAAGCAATGATAAATCAAAACACGAAATTGCTTTGAATCGATTGTTTTCAAAATCGCAAAAGTAGCGTCACTAAAACAGCTAAAACTTATTCACTAATATACGAATTGTCAATAAATTTCGACAGGTATCATCCGAAGGTTGGTAGTTCCATAAAGTCATATGGATTTTTTATTAGTGGCGCCACCTACGGGTATTTCAGCCGATGTGTTACAAGCTTGCGGAAGCGGCTTTTTTATTTATTGAATTTCTTTGCGTTTTCTCTCTCACTCTCATATTTTTATTTTCACAATTTCTCCAATATTGCCATATTTTCCAAAATAAACCTTATTATTGTGGTGTTCAGAACTGAAAAAGTTTAAATATTTTTTTTGTGAAAAATCGTGTTTTAACTTCATGTTTATTATTTATTATTAATTTAATTGATTTATTATTGATTTAAAAAAAAATTAAAAATATATTTTAAAAATATAAACTTTAAGAATTGAAATAATATTTGGGTAAAAATAATAATTTATGGCAAAATCCATTTTAAGCGTTATTTTTCGTAATTCACTCTCAAGTTGTTTGGATTTTTTTGTTTATTATTAGTGGCAAAAATTTTTAATGCATTACAAATATTTCGATTTCGGTGAATGAATGGTATTCATAGGATTTTAGATGATATAATTATATTCTTTTTTTTTATATATTGTTTAATTGCAAAGATACATGAAAATTTGTATTAGTAAATTATAGAGAATAAAAATTAAAAAAATTCCACAGAGCCAGCAGGATAGAATACTTAGTATTTCCATTATTTAACTTAAATTGTTACTATGTTTGAAAATATTCCCAAAACACGGACACTTATGATAATTCAAAGAAAATAACTAAAATTTCTTATCTCTATCCACCCTAACGAAAAAATATTCAATATACAGGTTGGTTGAAAAGTTCCTGCGCTCACCAAGAGATGGCATTGCTAGCTCCAAATTTTTGTTTTCTCAAGTTGGTATAACTGTCCTGAGAACACATGCAAAGTTGCAAGTCATTCTGTCAATTCTTTCTTTATTTACAAGTCATTTGAAGTTGACGTGTCATTGATTTTTTTAATATGGAAACAATTGAATACCGTGCAGTCATTAGATTCTTTGTTTTGAAGGGTTTAAAAGCAAAGGAAATTTATGAACAATTGTTAGAAGTGTATAAGTAGTCCTCACCTTCAAAACGCACCGTTGAATTTTGGGCTGGTGAATTTAAACGTGGTCGTACCAGCCTTAAAGACGATCCACGCGAAGGACGACCAAAAACTGCAACCACAGCAGAAATCATTGAGCAGGTACATAATATGGTTTGTGAAGATCCAAGTTTGACTAAGCGTGAAATTGCTAATGCCATAGTCATCTCAGACGAACGTGTACTCCATATTTTACATGAAGAATTACGTATGAAAAAACTGTTTGGAAAGTTAGTGCCGCAACAAAAACTGGATCGAAAACAAATTTCTCAGCGTAATTTGGAGCGTTTTAAGCCGAATAAAACCGACTTCTTGCGTCGTTTTATAACTATTGGATCTACTACCATGATCCTAGATTGAAACGTTTACAGTGGACTGAAGCTGGTTGTTCAGCTCCAAAGCAGGTGAAGTCACAACGATCAGCAAAGAAGGTTATGGCATCAGTTTTTTGGGATGCAAAAGGAATTTTGTTGATTGATTATCTTCAGAAAGGTAAAACACACAACTCTGAATATTATTGCAGCCTTTTGGATCAGCTGGATGAAAAAATTCGTGAGAAAAGACCTGGTTTAAAGAAGAAAAAAATCATTTTTCATCAAGACAATGCACCTGCTCACAAAAGTGTTTTGACGATGGCTAAATTCAAAGAATTAAAGTACGAATTGCTTGAACATCCAAAGTATTCACCAGATTTGGCTCCCAGTGACTACTATCTCTTCAGAAATCTCAAACAATTCCTTCGTGGAAAGCATTTTTCGTCGAATAAAGAGGCCATAGCAGCCGTAGACGGTTATTTTGCAGAGCTTCCGGAAAACCATTATAAGGATGGGATAAAATTATTGGAAGATCATTGAAACAAGTGTATTGAGCTTCTAGGAGATTATATTGAATAAAAAAATATATTTCGTAACAAAATCAGTATTCTTTCATTTCGAGCGCAGGAACTTTTCAACCGACCTGTATTGTATATTAAAATTTCAACCTGACCTATAAAAACTTTGTTGCACAGTGTTAAGTTATACAAACACAAACATGAATAACTTATGTATGGCACTGAATGACTGCAACCATGACCCCCAGGTGACATTTGTGTAATCGTTTTGTTACAAATCACAATACATTTGTTCTACATGATATCAAAAACCGATGTTGTTGTAGTCGTGGTAAATTGATGGGGTAAAAAAAAGAACGGCAACTGCAATAACAACTGTAAAAAAAAAACCATGGTTGACAACCGCAACGATACGGTTAACGGTAACACTTTATTTTAGATTATTTTGGTAACGGTATTTTAAGGCAAGCACTACTTCAGTAACGTTATTTCTAAGTAATGACATTCAGTTGAAAGGGATTTCAAAATCCATAAAAATTTTTGTTGGCTATTGCCTGCCAACCCTGAAAAAGCACAATGACTGTTTGATTATTTAAAATAAATAAATGTGCTGCACTTGGTGCACTTCATATTTGTGGAACATGACATGTTGCAATTAACAACATAATAAACAAAATAACAATAATGGTTCATTTTATATTATTTTTAAATTTGCAACTATTGTCATTGTTGATTTGTATTATTAATCAATAAAAAATAATTTCAAAAGAAATAGAAGCGACATACTAACAATTATATTAGTAAATAAACGAATTTTATTTCGAATTCCTTGTTTTTATTTTCTCTCTTTTGACATCATATTGTTTTACCAATTAAAAGGATTTTTGTATATTTTTTATTGCTAAATACTTAATTAAAAGGAAAGAAAAATCAGTTAAATGAAAGCGATGAAAGACATCATGGTAGATTTTTAATTAAAAATATTTTAACAAGTTTAATTTTATTTTATACAATGTTTTTGTTAATTTGTATGCTGCATGTTTTATAAAAAAAAAAAAAACTGCAACGGAAATATTTCTTTGTTTTCAGTTTTTCTTTATATCCCAGCAAAACCTCTCATTACCAAATAATGTGTAAAGTAATGTCGATTACTTTACATCTTACTTCCATGATGGGTTTTACAGGCGATGAGCGTCAAAGTAATGTATAGACCAGAGAACTGCAAAATCAATTTTTTTCTTGATTTAATCATACACAAAAATTCTTTTTCACTTTTAATAATTCAACAAAATTCACTGTAGAATAAAATCAGCATCATGTTACTGAACGCGTAATTGGAATCAGTGTGAATCATCTGTCGTTTATGTTTTATGCAAATGTAATCACTTAACAAAAAGTCAGCGTTGAATATATCAGAAAAAACAACAACGCGTACGAGTTTATTCATAATTAAAACAAAATAGAAACACATTTTATAAGGGGGTGGCTTTGTAGAAAAACATTTTATAAA
The DNA here is from genome assembly GCA_949748255.1 of Eustalomyia histrio. Taxonomy (NCBI): domain Eukaryota; kingdom Metazoa; phylum Arthropoda; class Insecta; order Diptera; family Anthomyiidae; genus Eustalomyia; species Eustalomyia histrio. The sequence continues at coordinate 241,552,581 of OX456523.1, forward strand.
TGTTATATGTATATTAGGGTGGGTCTAAAATCCGCTTTTTTAGAATTTTTATTAGTAATAAAAATAGTCTAATTTGTGAAATATAAATATGTTTTGGAAAAAAAATTTAGGTCTAATTTTTTTTTCATCTATTTTGATTGGAAAATTAGGCAATATTTAACTTTAACCGGATTGGGCGAGCCTGAGATGTCGACCTAAATTAAAAAAATTTCACAAAGAACAATATTTTTGGTATTCCTAATAAAAATTATAAAAAAAACATATTTTAGACCCACCCTAATATACATATAACATTTATGAAATGTTTCTACATAACCACCCCCTTTTTATAGATAAGAAACTATTGTTTTCATTATGATTATACTCATACACGTTGTTTGTTGTTTTTTCTGATTTATTCTACATCAAAATAATTATTGTTGGATCGAATGAACAGAATAAAATCAATGGTTTAACAACGACCGATGATTATAAATCAGTGACAAAACAATTTGCACGTCGTTTGATTGATTTAAAATCATCAACAAATATGTGTGTTGGAGTATATTCAGCGTTTGAACGAAACACATATTTATTCTTGTGTTGATTGCGTATGAACGTTTTGCAATCAGCAAATGCAGTTCTCTGGTATAGACCCATTACTTTAGAGGTGATATGGTTACGAGAATGGAAAAAGTAATGTGTCTAAAAATAGATATTTAAAAAAGAGAAATTTTTATTATTAAAAAAATTATTAAAAATATTTTAAACGTTCACTCAGAATATTATCTAGTTAACTGTTTGTAGTTTTATAAAAAAAGTTTTCCGTTCCATTTAAAAATAAAGAAACATACATTTATTCGAAATGATTTACTATCATTTACCGATTTTTTTCAGTTTCATTTATTTTTTTCATTTGTTTGAAATTTAATAAAAATTTACCCACAAAATAGAAATTTGTGGTTTATTTGTGTCCGTAACAGTTATTAAAAATTTAAATTTTGTAAGCTGTCTGTTTCAAAAAAAAATATTCAAAAAATTTCAATTTGTTTTTTTATTTAAATTGGTTGTATATATACAAAATTTTTCAATACAAATTACAAGAACTTCATAAACACACAGACATAAACAAACACATTTGCACAAAAAGTGTCTATAGCTATGCATACATTTTGTATTGTAGATTACAAAAAAATATATACAAAAAGGGAAACAATTTCAAATAAATGAAAAAAACATTTATTTTTTACGGAATTGCTTTGTATAAATTTAACATTTATTTTTAACTGATTAACCATTTATTTTTTACTGATGTGTCAGTTGTTTAAACAACATTTAAAAATAAATAACAAAAAGCATTTAATTTAAATGAAAATTAAGTAGACCGGTTTTTAAATGAAATATCATTTCTTGTAAATGACATTTTCTGTTATTTTAACTTACAAACTATTTTAAGTGTTATTAAAAATAATGTGGTCATGATGGGAATCGAATCTGGGAACTCTGGTTGCCAGCAAAGAACTCTATCCACTAAGCTATCGACGCATATAACTTTTGATTTAAACCAAAATAAATAGTTGCACTTCGTGTTAGCGTTGTCTAAACATACATACCTTACCCTTTTGCTTACAAAAAATCACAAAGTATTGTATCTTAAAATAGATTTTCAAAAATTTTTCAATTATTACTTTACATTTATAAATCATATATTACAAAGTTAATATTCAGTTACTTATTACTTTATGCTTGCAAATAATAAAAAAGGTAACAAGCTATCATTACAAGGTAACGCATGAGTATATCGCACCCATTAATTACCAAAGATTTGCTGGGATACCCAAATATTGTGATATGTCACTACATATTTGATGGTTATGAGATAATAAGAGGAGTTAAGTAATGAGGATATGAAGTAATGAGTTATTGATATGTAGCAACGATTATGAAGGATATAAATTATAAAATATTGGTATTGCATTATATAACTACCTTCAATAGAATGTATTTACTATTTTCTTAAAGTTTATAATCCAAATCGTCTTAAGTGAAAAGAAAACGGAAAAAAAATCCAGCTGACAAATAAGTTAATTATATTTTGTTAGGTTATGAAGCTGGGCCACTAACGACTCTTTGGGATGAATCTATTTAACAGCTCAAAATAATAATTGGTGGCTGGTTTTTCGGAGTTAAAAAAACTCTAAACAATTTACCCCACTCTCCCCTAATTATTTTAGTCCCAATAAATGGTTAGCTACCTAGTGACTTCAATACTACAAGTTACTACTTATTTCAATACTTTTTTGATAATAACTTATCTATGTCTCTCCCCGTAAGCCAAAGTGTAAGCACATACTTACAATTTTTGTTTTCTTATTCCATTTCTCATTACTTGGTAATACCAAGTATTGCTGGGTGCATTAGTGCTATACGTACTTTTCCAGAAATGAGTAACAATTAAATGTTAATTTAAGTGGATTGTGTGAGCTTTTTTTAAATTTTTTACAATTAAAGGCTGTTTAAAAGGATTAAAATACTCATTTAACGGGTAGTACTGTTTTTTAATTACTCTGCCTAAATTGACTTTTTATACAGATTTGTACTTAAACTCTTTGAAAGTATTTTGGACTCGTAAATAAGTACATATCTTAAGTCAAAAAAGTTCCATTAAATAACGATTTCGAGTTGTAAGCCTTTCTTCTTTTAACTTCTAAGGCGGGTATAAATATCTTAAGACTAAGAATTACGGATAAGTTCTTAAAAATCTTTTATTTTTTAATGTAGCCATGCGAAAATTGAAATATATATAAACATATATGGTTATACATGGGGTTGTATATGATTTAGCATCATATATTTATTTATTAATATATGTCCCTACATTATTCAGTATATGACAATGTAATATTCAAATACGATCAAATAATTTCGGATCCGACATTGGAGGGTATAAGGGCATACATAATTACATATGAACATATATGGACTCATATTATAAACTTTTATGAATATATCTGGTCATACATGGGGTTCCATATAATCCTACATAAGCATATGTACATGATCATATATATTCCTGCATAGTTCAATATATGACCATACAAGATCTTATATATGATGAATTAATTTCGTATCCGATATTGGAGGATATAAGGCCGTATATAGTCATATATGAGCATAAATTAATTTATATGACTCATATATGAATATATATGAGACTCAAATTGATCCAAAGATATATGGAAATATATAACAACTCATGTACATATATGATCATGTATGTTAGTATACTTAGCTCATGTATGACCATACATGTATATTTCGCTTTTCATGTTTGTAACTTAAATTCTACATCAAATTATATATAAATTTTTTTTTAGTTTAGTCGTGTCGAAAAATAGTTTGGCCCCTGTCCTTTTTGTTCTTAAGATTCAAGGGGGCCAAAGGTTAAGTTTTTGTATACAAATTGTATTTAGTTCAATTGATAAATTACCTAATATTAGAGATTATATATATTAGAAAACGCCAACCTTAGGACCCCCAAAATCGTAAGATTAAAAAATAAAGGGGCCAAATTTTGGTCTTTTCTGCTGTTTTCTTTTTCCTTATATTATTTATTTAGTCAATTAATGAAGTAATTTTAATGCAGATTTTATACAAAAAAAATCATACTTTGGCCCTCTCTGAATCTAAAGAAGAATAATGGTCGGGGCCAAACATTGATGTTTTTTGAAATTTTTTCTAAAATATTATAATACTCGTTTATATTCTGATATTTTTCAATAGATTTTTTCCCAGAAAGAGTAATGAACACTAAATTTATTAAGTGCAATAAATATTGTGATATTATAAAGGGTGGTTAAATTTCAAGGGCCGATGTTGATTTTGAATAAAACACATATTATTTAGGAAATTATTGTCATTTCATTTTATTAAGATAATATGGTATGGTTCAATTATGTATGGAACAAAATATCGGCCAAATGTCCGCCGCGACCTCGGCGGCATACCTCCATCCGATGGTCCAAATTTTCAATGACGCTGAGGCATAATTGAGGTTCTATGCCGTTAATGTGCCGAATTATCTCATCCTTTAGCTCTTGAATTGTTGCTGGCTTATCGACGTACACCTTTTCTTTCAAATAACCCCAAAGGAAGAAGTCCAACGGTGTCAAATCACATGATCTTGGCGGCCAATTGACATCGCCACCACGTGAGATAACACGGCCATTAAATTTGTCACGCAAAATAGCCATTGTTTCGTTAGCTGTGTGGCAAGTGGCACCGTCCTGTTGAAACCACATATCGTCCAGCGTCATATCCTCAATTCCTGGCCACAATTAGTTCGTTATCATCTCGCGATAGCGAACACCATTCACGGTAAATGCTCATGATACACTATCGCGGACAACAGCAATGTTTTCCGCAGAACGAACTGGGCGAGCATGCACAGGTGTTTTCACAGACCCGGTTTGCTGCAATTTGCCCACAGTTCTCCCGATTGTAGACACACTTGGTCGATTATGCTGACCAAAAAAAATCACGAAGTGTACGAAATGCATTTTGATTTGCTCGATTGATTTGCTCGATTATGTATCTTTTTCACGGTTCAAATTGAACTAGTCTGAAATTGAGAAATGTCAAATGAAATGCAAAAAAAAAATTTGGCATTTAGGTGTGGTTCACATTCAACATCGGCCCTTAAAATTTAACCACCCATCTAAAAATCGAAATATATATGAGCATACATGGGCCTGTATATGATCATACATGGGCATACATGGTCATATACGTCCATACATTGTTCAATATATGACCATACATGATCTCATATATGATCATATATCTTCGGATCCGAAATTTGAGGGTATATGGACGTATATGATCATATACGAGCATACATGAATAATATATGAGCATGTATGATAATATATGCACATACATTACCATATACCCTCAAATTTCGGATCCGAAGATATATGATCATATATGAGATCATGTACAGACGTATATGACCATGACGTATATGACCATGTAGGCCCATGTATGACCATATACAAGCCCATGTATGATCATGTATGCTCATATATATTTCGATTTTTAGATGGGCACCCTTTATATGATGATATCACGTTCTCCTAAGCGATCTTCAGTAGAATTTCAAAATCAAAATTTATGTAGTTAATGAACAAATTTAAGATTCTGAGTAAGATTTCCTTAATACAAAACTCCAATGCCAAAAATTTTTACTTACCCCTAACAATGTGTTACAAACAACACCATCTGTTAAAATCTTGAATTCAACCAATCGACCAATAATAAAAACAAATCCTATAAACTTAAAATATTCATTTTATCATCTTCATGTAAATCCATTACAATTCCAAGTATAAAATTTAGTTATAGATGTAAATGAAATTTGGCAAAGAGCCAAAATTTAAATCCTTTAATATAACAACTAAACTAAACCGTAAATAGACTAAAACCAGAAACACAATCAGAACCTATCTGTATGGAAGGCCTATTTAAAAATTACAATAATCTGCAAAAACAATGTTTTTATGTCCTAAATACATAGAAACCTTATATGCGAAATTCTATATGTGATTGTAAATATTTATGACAAAAAAAAAAAAATAAAAACCTAATAAAAATATTTAAAATTTGTTGTTATGTTAAATTTTAGGCAAATTGTAATCCCAAGTTCTAGAATATAGAATTTGAAGGCATTAGGGTGATACTTATGGAAAGATAAAAATAAGTGTAAAATGAAGTTAAAAAGTACAGAAAATTTTAAAAAAATTAAGAATGGAATTAAATTCGAAAAAAACGTTTCCCAGTTAATTGTTATACAAAATTTTTCAATTAAGTGGCATCCCAATATAAATAATAGTTGGATTATGTTTGCTATTCATTTGTAAAACAATAGTTTTAATTATTTTTTTTATAAAACCGCAATACTTACGAATGTATATATTCAAGTAAGTAAAAATTATAAAACCATATACTGTGTAATACGTATAATATTGTTCTAAAAAAAAAAAAGATTGGCCTCCCTCACCCTAACAATCATATCGTAAATTCATGGAAATAGAAAATGAAAATACAGGATAAACAAAATATGCATACACACATACATACATACATTCTTATGTACCATCATAATTCAGTATTATACTTTGCGATTGTCTACATCTATGACTAGATACACTTTTACTTAAAATATGAGTTTTTACTTTAAAAAATAAAAAAAAACAAATACTATCAAGGATTTATGTACCATCATGGTTTGCATTATGTGGAATTCAGTAGCCAACAACAAAAAAAAACAAAATAAATTAAAAGAGAGAAAATTTTTCATAATGGTTTTATATGCATATTTTACATATATATTAATGTATAATATTTTAAAAGTATTACATTTTATGTGGAATGTACTAAAACATCAACGTTGTTTCATACAAACACGCAACATTTCCTTATTTATGTAACCCAGGCAACCAAAGATGTTTTAAATTGTATTTAAATAATTCGAAGATTTCTTTAAATAAAAAAATATATATATTTATACAATGATATTTAAATACTAATGAGCTTAACATTATTGTTTAGTTAAAAATAATTTAAATACTCAGCTTTAATTAAATATAAATAATACACTAAAAATGTGTAAAATTAGATTTTTTAATGTATAAATATATTTTAAGGATTTTTAGAAGAAAGTTAACATAGCTATATTAAAAAAAAATAAAGATCCGAGTTCTGAGAAACTATTTAGTAACATTTTTATTTATTAGAAAAATATACACAAAAAATGTGTAAAATTTCTTTAACCTTTTTATTGTTCAAAATAGAGTCAAGATACACTGATTTAAATAAGGTTGGTTAAATCAGGCAGTTGCTAAAGAAAAATACAAATATGAAATCGAATTGTTTTGGTTGAACAGAAAAGATAATGCGAATAAAATAATACACTAAAAATGTGTAAAATTGTATTTTTATGTATAAATATATTTTAAGGGTTTTTAGAAGAATTTGAACAATTTAAAGATCCGAGTTTTGAGAAACTATTTAGTAAAATTTTTACTTATTAGAAAAATATACACAAAAAATGTGTAAATTTTTTTTAACCTTTTATTGTTCAAAATAGAGTAAAAATACACTGATTTAATTAAGGTTGTTTAAATCAGGCAGTTGATAAAGAAAAAATACAAATATGGAATCGAATTGTTTTGGTTGAACCGAAAAGTTAACTTGAATAAAATTGCTGACATTATAAAGATATCGATTATTACATGAGCATTAGGGAATGAAAAAACTGCCTACGCGGTTGTTACCTCATTTTGACATCATTTGACATTTAATTAAAAATATGTATTGATATAGCTAAGGAAAAAATTATTTCGTTGCATTACAGACTGCTTACCCACCCTCCTGTATTTTTCTAATCTAAACCCCAGCTGCTATTATTTGTTTATAAGATTGCATATCGTAAAAGAAACCCTACTTATAAAAGAATAAAGGAAGAATAAAAAAAATTTCAAATTCAATCGTTTTTAGACCACGGACTTTTTGCATGATATTTAGGTAAAATGTGTAAATTTACACACAAATTGTGTAAAATTACTTGCTGGCTTTTATTATATATTTACGAGATTTTAAGAAGGTTTTAATATCCTTGGCCAAGAATGAAATTCAGTTAGGTACCAGCCTACAACAAATTATTTTCACAATTTGTTCAAAACAATTTTTTAGGGATTTTAATACATTTAATCAATTTAATGTAATTAACGTTTATCACGATAAAAAATATATTTAAAATAAAAAACAATTTATTATAATTTATATATAGAAATTAATACAAAAAGTGTGTAAATTTTTATATATACCTTTCATTGTTTAAAACAAAGTATATTTAAAAGCACTGCATTTATTATAAAAGAAAATTTACCTTAAAATTTTGTAATATTACATATTTAAAAATTTACACATAAATTGTGTAAAACTATATTTTAGTTTTAATTTTGATTTTTTTTTCGTTGTTGTTGCTTTTATAAAATTTTAAAAGGTAAAAACTTATTAAAAAATTACACAAAACTTGTGCGATATTACATTTATGCATATTTTTACTTAAAATATAATTAAAGTTTTTAATATTTTTGTTAGATTACAGAATACTATTTTCCAATATTTTTAATGTTATATTCAACATTTTAAGGTCAAAATTACTCAAAAATGTTTAAAAAAATCCAACCAAGAAAATATTTGTATTAAGGTATTTTAATATATATTTTAAAAAAATGCATAGTTTAATAAAATAATGTATTACACAAAAAGTGTGTAACTTTAATCTAGCATTAAATCCGAATACAGTTTATAAACTATTTAAATAAAATTACTAAATTGAAATTTACACAAAAATTGTTTAATATCTAGAATTGTAGTGTAAAGACCACCCATTACTGAGATTTTGCTGGGTATTGGTTTAAAATAACGGGCTTTAGTATAAAAAAAATGTTAAAATGATTTTTCTGTAAAAAGAAATTAAACCATACTGATTTAGAATTATAACTCCATAAAATGTTAATGTTTGCTTCAAATATTTTTCCATATAACAGAAATCATATAATAAGCGCTGTTCTAGTTTCAGAAACTTTTAATTTAGAATGGTTTTGTACAAATACGTGGGATTAAAATATTCGAAAATTTACTGTATTCGATTTTTTTCAATGTCAAATGCACAAAAAAATCATATGAAGTATTTTCAAGTCGTTAAACATTGGAAAAAATGTCCACAGCATTCGTTTTGAGTTATTTTGACATCGAAAAATTCATCAAGAAAATATACGGAAACAATGTCAGATCCTATGATAATGCCCGAATCTGTGTAAGTTAATTTTTTTTATATTAATTCTAAAAGTAATTTATATTTGCCTTTAAGGTTTCGAAAGAAAAAAAATTGTATATTTTGAATACAATTTATTTATGTATTTACAGCGGTATTCATAAAAATTTTAAACAGTATTTTAAATCAATTTTAAGCAAAATTTGCTAAAATTGTATTCATAAACGAATTTTAGCTTAAAATACCTTTTTTAAACCTTGTTTAAATAAACGAATTTTAAAATTGGTTCGACCCTATTTTAAACCTATTTTAAGGTGACATTCTTCCTTTGTGTTTATTTTCATTTTAAACATTTTTGCAAAAAATTGTCATTTAAACAAAAGAAGTTATTTGTTTTTGTTTAATAAATAATGGACCCTCTATATTTGATGAAAATAATTGGTAAGAACTATTTTTATATGGAAAATGTGATATTTTTAATTGTATTTTGTTTATAATAGAAACTATTGCCCAAATTTCAAACAATCGTCAGACGAAAATTTACAAAGAGAGGAACGACCCGTTTTCAATCTTGGATAAAAAACTTAAGCAAAAATATTAATATTTTTGGATATAATTCATTGTGTTTTATAGTGGTGTGTTGTTTAATCAAAACAAAGAAAATAAAACCGGTTATTTGAATACTTTTTTATCTACAATAAAATCATTATCTATGTAACACTTTTACTGGGCATTTTGTTTTGACTATTTTTCTCTTTTTATTTAATAAACAAGTTTTCATAAGTTTTTTGTTTTATAAAATCAATATTTTTCTGAAAAACGACAAAAAAAATACATAGAAACGAGTACCGTATGGTTAAGTAATCATTGATTTGCATCATTACGATTAATATGACAAATAAAAAATTTAGATTTATAAATTTTAAAAAATATTTCTCAGAAAAAGGTGCATTCGTTTTACTTTCACCAAGATTTTTCTTAACGGAATATTCTATTAATTTTTTAGTGGATTTGGATCACGAAACAGCAAAAAAAAATCGGATTGTTTCATCTTAGTATTTTTTTTTTCCTTTCTGTGAAGTCGAAACTAAGAACAAAGCTGAATATTTATGTCTGTGTGTATGCGTCTGGCTGGGTATGAGCACGCATACATTAACAAATGTGTTGTTTGTGAGGAAAGGAAATCCTTGTAATGTTTATTTATTAAATGCTCACAAATAAGAATGATTAGGTTGTAAATGTATGTAATTTTTTTTTTTAACATTAAGGATGAGTTTTAAGTATCACTGTGGATGAGAAATTTAAGTATCACTGTGTAGAGTTTTGTTCTTGAAAATTTATGGCACAATTTAAATTTATGTGCATATTTTCAAGGTTTTATTTCATATTTCTATGTAGAAAAATTTTAATTTTGTTTTGAAAACAATAGACTGTGTGGCGATTATTAAGCAGGGTGGTAGTTTTCTTTATTTTTTAAACATCGAAGAGGATTTAAATTTGGTTTATTCAATAAAAATAAAATGTAAAGCAAAAAAAAAACACTTTTAAATATAAATACCAACATTAAATGTTACGTCTCTGTCTATTAAATTTATTCCTTTATAGTTTATTTACTACTGGGCCAATTAGAATAAAAAGTATGGCTAATTGTAGAGGAGAAGTAAGTGTTTTAGAAAATTAATTTAGTAGTCACCCTGTTTTAAAGGGTGTCCCAAGAAGAACGCAATTTTTAAATCTGGCAACATTCGAAGTGTCATTGTTTGACATTTGAACAATTGTTATTGTTTGCTAGTAGAAGGTACGAGGTTAGTAAAAATGGAGCGCTACACGAATGAACAATGCATTCTCATTGTGAAATTGTTTTACCAAAATGGTGAAAGTTTTGCGGCTACAGTTCGCAAATTGCGATCAATTTGGGGTCACAATAATAAGATGAACAAAAGAGTCAACTGTAAAGAGATTAATGGATAAATTTGCCGAAAATGTCGCAGCTGTACGTGATGATGTCGCTCAACCTATATCCACCTCAATTCGACACCGAGCTCAGCAAATTGGTGTCTCCAAATCCACTTTGCAGCGAATTTTGACGAAAGATTTGCATCTTCATGCATAAAAAGTTCAATTGACTCAGGAACTGAAGCCAGATGACCATGGACAGCGAAGGGAGTTCGTTAATTGGGTATTGGAGAGACAACATGAAAATGCTGATTTTGCCGATAAAATCATCTTCAGTGACGAGGCCCATTTTCATCTTGATGGCTTCGTCAATAGGCAGAATTGTCGCATTTGGGGTGAGGAAAATCCTCGAGTGATTCACGAGAAGCAAATGCATCCTCAACGTGTCACTGTGTGGTGTGGTTTTTGGGCTGGAGGAATCATTGGACCTTTTTTTTATGAAAATGAGGCAGGTCAAGCGCAAACAGTTAATGGTGTTCGGTATTGTGAAATGATAACCAGTTTTTTCTTGCCTAGAATTGAAGAAATGAATGTGGAGGGCATGTGGTTCCAACAAGACGGCGCCACATGTCATACAGCCAGAGAAACAATTCAATTGCTGCATCAGTCATTTCCCGGTCGTGTTATTTCGCGTTTTGGAGATCAGAATTGGCCGCCTAGATCGTGCGATTTAACACCATTAGATTATTTTCTTTGGGGTTTTTTGAAGTCGATGGTTTACGCGAATAAGCCGACGACGACTCAAGCCTTAAAAGAGGAAATTGGACGCTGCATTAATGAAATACCGCAGCATTCATGCAAAACGGTCATTGAAAATTTCATTAAAAGATCGCGTGCATGCCAGCAAAGCCGCGGCGGCCATCTGCATGATATATTGTTCCATACATAACTTCATTCTGTCTACTTTACGATATAATAAAGTTTCACGATTTTTTTTAAATATCTGTGTTTTATTTAAAATTTAAAAATTGCGTTCTTCTTGGGACATCCTTTATTATAGGGTGAAGAAATAAAGCTTTCAGGGTATTTAACATCTTTTCCGATCTCAATAATTTTTAAACTTATTTATACATTAACTCCCATTTAAACTAATATTTTAATTTATTACCACTAGTTCTTGTTTTGAAACTCCTTTGCTCTGCTGATTATCAAAATTCATTACAAACAAACTTTTGCTTCTTCAGCTGTAAATTATACTACATATACTCATCACATTATTTATTGTAACGCCCCTGTCTATCAATTGTATCCCTTTTTTTTTTTAAATATCTACATTTTCTAAATGCTATTCCTTAAAAAAAAATTTTTTAAAAGCTTCAAACATACCGCAGAAAGAAAAACATATGTTTATATTTGTGTATGTGTTAAGGAGCAAATTTATGTTTATTTGTATTATTTTATTTTTTTTTATTATATGACCAACTACTCTACGCACACTGTGTTATGTTTTTATATTTATTTATATTAAGGATTTATGTTTATTTCATGCTAAATATTTAAGGTCTTAATAGTGGTCAAAATGTAATGTTTACAAATGTTTATGTATGTTTATTGTATATACATACATATATGATTATATCTACAAATATCTAAATAAGACTCATTTAAAAGAATATAAAAAAAAGTGTTGTCAACATGAATTTTAAAAATATTCAAATAAATTTAAATAAAAATTTAATAAACATTTTAAAAAGAACGGATTAAAAAAAACTTGTATACCCCCCACGATTTTTTTGTAATCTACATTCAGTGGCGTGCCGTGAAGTTTTAAATGTTAAAAATACGTCTATCATGAATGTTTTTTATGAGCTATCACCTCCCATTTATTTAGTTCAGATTTCATTATTTTTGTATTTTTTTAATTAATACGCAGAGCGCCCCGGTAGGCTAGTTGGTAGCGTGCTAGCTTATCAGTGCGGGGATCGTGGATTCGACTCCCACCAGAGGCTCTGGGGTGTTTTCGCTACAACGAGCCGATGGCCTTTGTTGCTAGTGCTCGGTTAGGGTGTTAGGATATAAATTGTAATTATAGCATTAATATAAATAAAATAAAAAAATTTAATTAATATGCAATCTAAATACAATTGAATTCGTATTTTATTTGCGCCCTCCTTACACGATCAGCAAAATAGTTAACAAAAATCAAAATGCACCTGATATAGAATTTGAGGGGCATATGAATTTAAGTTATAAATAATAATTTAATCTAATCTGTACCTATTATAAAAAAATTGATTTTGATCATCCCTGAACATCTTTGACTTAGCTTCAAGGCCCGTCACTGCCTACACCACAGTGTGTACAGGGTGTATAGGGTGTAATGAGTTTATGATTGTACCCAGACCAAACTTTTATTACACCGACCGGCTCGGAATCACTTTTTTTCTGGATAAGATGTCCGCACGGCACAGATATATATTTATATATAAAGGAAGACCGTTACTTACTGACTGACTGACTGACTGACTCACTCATTTAACATCGCCCAGCCCAAACTGCTGGAGCCAGGAAGCTGAAATATGGTAAGTAGGTTCCGCCTTCGGCGTAGACATCCGCTAAGACTAGGTTTTTGAAAATTCCTTTGGGATGGAAAAAAAAGGGGAAAACTCCCCTTCCACGGTCTGGCCAAAATACTTTAGCTGGAGACCTGCAATTTGAAATATGTTTTCCGTGGAGTATGTGTTAACCCACTGAAAAGGTAAATTTTATAACTTTGACCACGACCACTTCCCTGGAAAAATCGAGGGGTCAAAGACCAAAAATCTCCCCCTTAATGGCCTGCCCAAACTGCTATACCTAGGAAGTTGAAATTTGGAATGCAGGTTCCTTCTCCAGTGTAGACAACACCTAAGGCGGGATTCGTGTATTGGTATATTGGTCATTCAATACTTTTGTCGGACCTATGATCAGCTATGCGGCTATCACATGGTGACCAAAGGTCGAATAGTTTAAAGCGATGGATGCACTCAAGAGGATGTACCGTCTGGCGTGCATTGGTATAACGGGTGCCAGCGGGACGTGTCCTACGGATGCCGTGGGGGCCATGCTGGGAATTCCTCCGTTGCATAACTCTGTAATGGAGGCGGCCATCATGGGCTCAACCAAACTTAGAGCATTCGGTAGCATGAGGAGCGGCGACCTAAGGGGTCACATGAGGATCGCCGGGGTTCTTATGGATGGCCCAATTACAAAGGTCGCGGATAGGATGCTACCGGAACAGATTTTGGTCAGATACTTTGACACTATGTCTTTTGACAAAAGCGTGCGGTCAGATCTCGTGTCTATATTCTCTCTGACAGCCAGGCAGCATTTAGGGCTCTTATGTTCCACGAGTTGTCATCTAAACTTGTTATGGAATGTATTACGGCTCTCAACTGTCTCGGTAGGAGCAACTCCCTGAGATGGACTCCGGGCCATGAAGGCAACAAGAGGGCAGATTGTCTGGCCAACCATGGTGCCCGTCGGCCCTTCATAGGCCTTGAACCTTTTTGCGGAGATGTGGAGAGTATCGAAATTGGCAAACATCTCGTTGCCAACGTCCGGGCGATTATTGGCCCTTGGTCGAAGGGACCTAAGGACCCTGACTGTATACTTTACTAGGCATTGTGACCTTAAGTACCATAGGCACAAGAAGGATCAATTGGACACTGAGTTGTGCAGGTTTTGCGGGTTGAAATCGGAGACGTCAGAGGATGTCCTCTGCGATTTTCCTCGGCTTTGTGTCAGGAGGATCAGGTTTTTGGATAACCGTTTCTTGTCGCCTTCCGACATTTGGAACACTTCACCCGGAAATGTTCTTGGCTTCATCAATAGCTTGAACCTTTAGGGTGGTTCTGAACAGCACAAAAGACCTATTATGGTCGCGGTGTGGGAAGTTAAAATTTGGTACAAGGTTATTCTCCGGCGTAGCCATCCACCTTGGTGGCATTTTTAGATATAGAAAATTCTCCCCCTTAACGTCCTGCCCCACCGACTTAGCTAGAAAACTTGAAATTTGAAATATATGTTACCTGGAGAATGATCTAATTGACTAATGGGGTACATTTGAGAATTTTGGCTATTGACGTGGTGAAAATATGGGTTCAAAGAGCGAAACATTTACCCCTTATAGTCCTGGCCGAACTGCTGAATCTAGGAAATTGAAATTTGGTATGCAGGTTCTTTTTCCAGTGTAGACAACAGATAAGACAGGATTTTTGAAAAATCTAACGAGGCAAGTCAAAACCGGTGGAGCTGGAAAGCTGAAATTTGATACATAGGGTTCTCCTCGGGCGTAGACATCCGCCCAAACGGCATTCTCTAAAATTCCTACGGGGAGATGCAAAAAGGGGAAAGTCTCCCCCTTTACACCCTGCACCAAACTCTGGAGCTAGGAAGTTAAATTTATTATTAAGGTTCTTCCTCCGATGTACACATCAGCTAAGACAGGATTTTTGTAAACGACTAGAAGGTAAAATTTGGTATGAAGGTTGCACCCCCGATGTAAGAGTGGATTTAACCTAATTGCTGGTTTTAGGAAGCTGAAATTTGATGTGAAGGTTTTTCTTTTGGTGGAGACATCCGCCAATACGGTATTGTCTAAAATTCCTACCGGCAGGGTCAAAAAGGAAACAGCCTTCCCCTTAATACCCTTCCCTAAATTTATAATAAAGGTTCTTCCCCCGGTGTAGAGATCAGCAAAGACGGGATTTTCGTAAAAGCCTAGGGGAGGGGAATAAAGGGGTAAACTCTCCCCCTTGACGGCCTACCAACACCGCTGGAGCTACAGAGGTGAAATTTGGTATAAATTTGGTAAGAGGATTGGCAATAATTGAAAAAATTCTCCCCTTGACAGCCTGAAGAAACGACTAGAGCTGCCTGTCGAAACCACTTTGCTACCTGGAGTATAGGCTAACTCATTGATAAGGTACATCTTGGGACTCCGGGTACTCCCGGATGTTAGTTTAGAAAATCCTCGGTCTTAGCGCGGGCAACATTTTTCTACGCCAAGAACGTAGCGAAATTTGCCCCCTAATTAATTTATAAATACATAAAATTCCTTGCTTTATTCATGACTTTATAAAAATTTTATTTTATATCAATAGCATCATAATGTTCATACTATTGTAAAATTATGTGAAATACTTTTTGTCATATAAACTTTTTTTTATTAATTATTTAAAAACAAAAAATATATCCCAAAAATATAATCCCATTTCACAAAAACCGCTTAATTGTCAATATGGCCATAATACTTGGTTACTTATATTTTTTGTTGAATTAAACCTATATGTTCTTCATTTTTATTACACAATACATTTTCATAAGATTATCATAAAAATATTCATATTCCTTTTATTTTATTTATTATACTATATAAAAATTGGTTAAAATAAAATGTAAATCTTTTTATACGAGTACAATCGAAAATAAAGATAAAAATCCATTCACACATATTTGTTAATATGAACATATTTCCAGTAGTAGTAGTAATTTTTATCAGATAACAACAAAAAAAATCTATACATAAAAGTAAACAAATCGGAAATACACATCAATACTTAAAAATTTATTTTAAAACAATTTATCGAACCTGAATAAACTTCATACATATTAACCATGCACAGCAAATTATATAAAAACAATGCAAATACTCGTATTGAAAATAATTTATAAATGAAAAAAAAAATACATACATACTATATGCAGTCCAATTGTAACCAGGCAATTGGTAGTGAACACACATACGCAAACAAAAATAAATAAATAAAAATTTATGAAATAACTATAACTCAACTAATAAAAGCTGTAGTAGTTTTGTTCACAAAAAAAAAATCAATAGTTACTACTAACTACACACATATGTGGTCACTATAGCTACTGTAGGTAAATACATGTTATAGTAAGTATTTCGAATGAATTAATTCTATAATTCAATTTTAAATTTTTAATAAAAATTGATTGATGTGTAATTCATTTATACCATAATTTACGAATTCATTCTTCCTAGATAATGTGAATGAATTCTCTTACAAAATCATTTATTTTAGATTTGGCATTCATTGGAATCATTAAATAATATCTAAATTGAATTTTACTTTTAAAAGGCTGAACGATGTTATTTCATTCATTTTGTAAAAGATTAAAAGAAATGTTTGTGATTTTATATTTTAAGAGTTGTGTCCAAGATTAGCTCCCGAAAATATGCTACATTTTTATTTAATTTTGTACTATCAACTACAGTGTTGCCAGGCTCATTAATAAATACATATCTCAGATCTTTTACAAATTGAATGCATGCGGCATTTTGATCAAACATTTTGTAAGAGATTTGGACCTATAGATTCGTGCCGATTGTAACTCGAATAGGAATAAATTTACCTAAGAATTATTTATATTAGAAATTGATACTTATTAATTAATAAGACAATGGTTTGATGAAATGGAACATGTAAATTTTTTAAAAGCTGAACTCGATTTTGAAAGAATTAAGATCAAATTGAATTAATTCTTTCGAAGCTCAGGTAATACATGCATTCATTTGGATGTGTGTGAGTGTGTCTGTATGTGTGCAAATGCACATATTACAGTCGAATGAGTGTAAACAATGAAGTTACAAGGAATGGTTGCCAACTCACATATACAATAAACGTGATACGATTTGATTATGTAATCGAAGTTACATGAAATAGAAAATCATACATATACAATTTTAAAGAAGAAATTTAATTTTTTTAACTAAAAATATTGCATATATTAAACAGAGGGAAATGAAAAATATTTAAATTTAATCTCTTAACCGACAAGCCCCCCTTCAAGCGAAGTTCATGCAACGCACTACAAACGCTTCATTAAATAAGTGTTTTATAATTAAAAATTAAACTATTCTGCTAGAAAACAAAATTTACTAAATTTTTTTCAAAAGAGTTTTTTGAGTATTTTTAAGCAAGAACATGTGTAAATTAAAATTTCGTAAGATAAAAAAAAAATATTTTGAGTCAAAAAAAAAAATTTCAAAAATCTTGAAACATATTTAAGTTGACTCAAACCCGTTAATAGTGAACACAAAGTGATATTAAGGCTTTTAAATAAAACATTTTTTTGGTACATGGTACGTTAAAAACACCGATATTCATCGTGATCTAAATATATAAACAATTTCTTCTGAAATACAAATCAAAGCAGAAGCACCTGAAGTTAAACTTTTACAACACAAAAATAATGAAATTCAGGGCCTCTTTAATACTTCAGGATTGCCAAGAAACCATAAATGGCGCTTCAACCAGTTAGAGGTTTTTGTCAAAAACTTCGTTTGCTGTAATTAATTTGATATTTAAATAAATATACTTTATATTATGAAATTTAAACTGCTAGTTAGTCAATATTGACTAGTTGTAGTCCTTTACTAAAAATAAAAAAAAATGAAAATTTTCCAAAAAAAAAAAAAAACAAATTCGCAAAATAAATTAATTTTTTGGATTGTATTTTTATGTCGGTAAGAAGTAATGAGTACAGGATATCGAGTATTCGAGTAATGAGGAAAACTAAGAAGTAAAAAATGTATACACAGAGAAAACAGATTCATTGTGACAACCGAATTTCTTACCAACCGAATTTTTTGGTTGGAGCCAAACCAAAATTCGGCTAATGCAGCAGAATTTCGCTTGAACCCAAATATTTCAATTGTATCAAGAATACATTTGATTGCGACAACTAAATAATTCGGTAGCTGCAACCCATATATTCGGTTGTCACGATCAAAATGTTTTCTCTGTGTAGGATCTCTGCAAAAGATCTCTTCAGAGCCCAAATTTTTAAGACAAACTTTTGTTTAAGCTCTGTTATCTGCTGGAGGCTGTAGCTTTCCTGCGGGAAAAAAAGGATTAGTTGGGAATTGGGACATGTCCCGTAATATGTGAAACCTGGACCGGTTTCGAAATTACATAGCGCGAGATAGGGGAAAAGAAGAGCGGTTCCTTAATTATCTACCACGTGACTGGTTTAAAACTCATGACATGTTCTTTTGCTTTGGTTCTGCGATTCTTTGGGGTTAGTTGTGTGACATGTTCTTTTAGACCAGTCCTCTGACGTTTCACAGAGGGCAATTGACCCCCTCCTAGGACAAGCCCATATTAAAGTGACCGGTCCTTTTCATATGAAAAAACCGGTTCCGTGACCGGTCCCTATCACAGTGAACCGGTCCTGGGATAGGTTCTTTTTCCCGCAGGGTTATTTAAAACTTCGAGTTCTGAAGAGATATTTTTCCTGATCGAAATATATGTATCAACCTAGCTAAAACTTTTCTATTAAAAAGAAAACCAACTGACAAATATACAAAAACTAACCCTGCGGGAAAAAAGGGGTTAGTTGGGAATTGGGACCTGTCCCGGGATAAGTGAAAACTGAACCGGTTTGGAAAAAACATATCACGAGACAGGTGAAAGGAGCACCGGTTCCTAAAGTACCTATCACGTGACCGGTTTAAAAGTCACGACATGTTCTTTTAGACCAGTCCTGTGACATGTCACAGAGGGCAATTGACCCCCTCCTAGGACATGCCCATGTTAAAGTGATCGGTCCCGTGACCGGTCCCTATCACAATGAACCGGTCATGTGACATGTCCTGGGATAGGTCCTTTTCCCGCAGGAAAGTAACAAGTACAGTCAATTTTTTAAATATAAATTTTTTTATAATTTTGCATTTTAAAACTCATATATTTTTTACATTTTTAAAAAACTATATTAACAAGCTATTTTTCAAAAAAAGATTACGAGAATTATAAAACATTTTAAAAATTAAGCAGCTGTAAAATAACTGCAGAACTTCTTCGAGTGTATGTACTAATGTCAATCTAGGTCATCATTTATCCTTCCATAATCTCGTATTGCGTTAGTTAGCTTTATATCCTTGTTAATGCAAATTACAACAACATCAAATCACTTGCATACATGAAAAAAATATAGCAATACAAAAAAAAATAGTTGATTTAACTGATAATAGTTTATTTCTACTCAAATAACATTTAATTTCATACATACATATGAATTGTAATGAAAGTGTACATACCCATGTGGAAAACAGACCTGTCACACACAACACGTCACGTGACTAGTCCACTGGAACAGGGACCAATCACCGGACCGATTCTTTTATATGAAAGGGACCGGTCTCTTGAAAGCTTACCAGAGAAGGGGGTGAATTGTGCTTTGTGACATGTTACAGTACTCACGTGGAAGAACATGTCACAGAACTAACGTAAAAGAATCTAAGAACCACAAGACTAACGCAAACAAAAAAACTAGTAACAAAACCGTTAAAAGAAATACAAAAGAAGGAATAAGCAAAATAAAGATTTCCAGACAATAAAATATGGGGGAAAAACCAACACTAGTTTGAACAAATTTAGTGCTATGCCTTAATTGCCTCATCATTCTCTGTAGGGTAATTATTATTGTCTGTAGGGTAATTAAAACTTGAGAAACAAAATGTAAAATGAAATGAATATATATATTTTTTTTAATTTAAGAAAACATTATTAAAATGCAGAAAACACAATAACACTTAGAAAATTTTATTAAAAACTGAGATGATACTTAAAATTTAGACAATTATTTTAAAAAACAGGTATAATATGGTTTCAGGTATAATTTAGAGCATATCACACTTTACCCCAACTTTTCCCAAATTACACCCAAAATTTCATGTTTCAAAGAACCACCAATCTGACAAAAAAAGAGAAACGAATTTTTTGCTTATAAGGCAGAAAGTTAAACCACGAACCACTTAGTAGAAATTATTCTCAAAAATAATTTTAAAAAAACGTTAATAGGTGCTTTTTGGGGGCCAGATCAAAACTATTCCCAATTTAACCCAAGTTCCCCTATAAATTAACAAATTCGATCGAATTCACCTGAAGGTATTAAATTCATTTATATCACATGATTTACCCGAGAAAAATTTTTACAAACTCTCCAACACGTACGGATTCATGAATCCGGCTTCTACGGTATATTTACGATACGTATCTGTCAAATCTTGTACGTAAACGGAGCATAATCGGATCGAATAATTGAATTTTAAAAAACGATACGTTTTGACTCCGTTTCGGTGTATCTGTTTCTGTGCTATCAAATACGGACTTCCCCAATTTGCATTAGTTTTTCTTCGGTTGCTTTTGAAATCGTTTTGTTGTCGACAACAAATATCTGTGATCATTATACGGGTCGCGTGCTAAAGTTTAGAATATTTTGAGTAAGCTCTCTTACATTACATCACACAGCGAAAATAAATTTATATGATATCTGTGAGGTAAATATTTATGCAATTTAAAACATTCTTTTGAAAAATTTAGAATTTCTATCGATTTGTTTATAATTTAATTTTGTTACATTCGATTGATAAATTTGAATTCAACACTCGACTTTTTTTATTCGATCTTAAAATGCACAAATTTTACAAATTTTGTTATTTTATTACTTTTTTCTTAACTTCACATAATTTTTAATAATTGTTGTATAGATATTTTAATAATTTTATTCACTGTTTCTTCAACATTTAATAATTAAAATTTATTAAAAACTCATTTTCTATTAAAAACAATAGTTTGAATGAAAAATTTAGAAAAAAACAAGTAAAAAAGGCTTAAATTAAGCTGTGCCGAATCTTTGAATACCCTCCACCAATGTTCTCTATTTTTTTTTGATACAAACAATGTAAAAAACTTTTGAAGTAAAATTATGGAGGTGAAAAAATTTTTTGAGGTGAAAAACTTTTTTGGATGCGGAAATTAATTTTTTTACGTGAAAAAAATTTTTTTAGGTGAAAAAAATTTTTGTGGTGAAAAAAATTTTAGTGGTGAAAAAAATTTTTTGAGGTGAAAAATATTTGAGGTGTACAAAATGTTATTAATTTCTAAGCGATTGGTGAAAAAATATGAGAAAATATATTATATACCAGTCGCTACTATGAAATTGTACTCATTTTCTCATTTTCAATCGGGTCTTAGACCTATATTTCGACATGTTACAAACGGAATGACAAACTGATATATGGTGGAGGGTATAAAGAACAAAGAATCTTAAAAATTGTAAAAATTATAAATAGTACCAAAATGAGTCATAAAAGTACCATAATATTAAATTTTGAGATTCTAATAAAAACTACTATAGTACCAACTTTATCATTCATCCCAGTTAAAAAATTAAGATAATACAATATTACATTTAAAATAAATATTTTCTTTATCTTCAAATTTTCGTTTTTCAAATTGCATAAAAAAATTTAAATCGAAATCCCCGATAAAAATAACGAAAACATGTGTTGCATGAACATTGTATAAATTTAAAAAATCAATCTAAATAAAAAATTTAAATTAAATAAAATTCCATTAACAATGAAAAAAATTTAAGAGCGAAGAAATTTTTATTTTTTTAAAAAATAAAAAAATTTAAAACTTAAAAGAGCGCTTAAATGAAAAAAAGTAAAATAAAAAATAAAAAAATTGCAACGGTGGGCATATGTGACCGTATGTTTCTACTAGTGCGAGCCTAGTGGAAATTTATATATAATTTTTTTTCTAAAACTTTTTTCAAAAATTTTAAGATTAAAAATTCAATGAAAGTTAGAATTTTAACATTATTATTTTCACTGATATGTGTTAAGTCGGTTCTCTCACCAGTCATGAAGTACGTTTGTTTCAGATCGGTCTTCTTTTCACCGGTCACGAGGTAGACACTTTCAGATTGAACCTATTTCACCAGTCACGGGGCAGCTACTTTCCGGCCATGCCCTATTTTTACCAGTTTTGGGACAGATCACAGATAAGGTCCTTTCACAGACCGTTTCCTCGTTATGAATGCTGAAACTTCAAATGACCCCTATTTTCCTACAGGGTTTTTGGATTTGCGAGTAACCTGCAGTAACAATATATCGCAAAATATGTAATGCAATTGGAAATGTTTGCTGATAGACAAATGATTGATTGTTAAAAAACAACTCATCATGAAAAATAAAATAAACAAAATTTTACTTATATCACATTTTTGTTTTTTCCTTTAAATATTTACTTAATTCACCAACATAAATTCCCATTAAAAAAAATTATTATATAAACTAGTAATGGGGCAAATAGATGACACAGATGAATTGCACAATATTGTGATAATATGCGTAAATTTTTAAGTGCGTTTGCATTACGGTTTGTTTAAAAAAAATTAAAATTATTTTGATTTTTACACACACTTTTATTGTGGTGTGTTTGTTAGTGTGCGCAAGTGACTTGTGAAGTATATTTGCCGCATTAGAGAATTATTTAAAGCTATTGGTAACTAGCCTGCGGGAAATGGACTTATCTCAGGACACATCAAGTGACCGGTTTATTGTGATAGGGACCGGTAACCGGACCGGTAACGGGACCGGTTTTTTTATATGAAAAGTACCGGTCAATTTAACATGGGCCTGATTGTTAATTTTTATTTTCATTCTATTTTTTGTTTTTTCAAAACGAAGCCGAATAACACTGAAACTTTTTCAATCTATAAAAAAATCGTCTGAAATTTTTTTAAATTAAAATTGATTTAAAAAAAATTTTGCTAATTCTTAGATAAATTGAGTTATCTACACTCACAATATATTTTCCATTGCCGATTGTAGTTTATTTAAAAAGTAATACTTAGATTTTGTTTTTAAATGAATAATCAATTGAATTTTAAAGAAATATATTTTTTAACTATTTGAATCAGTCATTCAAAAAACAAACTAAAAAAAATACAGACTTTCAGGCGGACAATTGCGAAAAAAAGTTGCTTTGGGAAGTGATATATTATTTATCATTTTCACTTCAAAGTTATTTTTCACTTCATGTTTTCATTTAAAGCGATTCCCATTCTCGTTGTGAAAAAAATGTTGTTATGATGACTATCTGTAAATTTTATTTCATTCCAGAACTTTATTTAAAAACTCCAATTAATTCTTTCGTAGTGAAAATGTTTATCACTTCACAGTTTCACACATTCAGAATTGGTCACCAGTAGGAGTTCACATTTTCTGTTAAATGTAAAATTTTGTTTCTAAAAATAAAAATTCAAATAATTCCTTTTTGT